>CAXAQU010000231.1:0-23646 GCA_963971155.1 Anthrax anthrax
TTTTAGAGGAAATTGAGAAAACACTGCTGGAACACGAGATTTTTCAAATATTCTCAATACTGGTCGTTTGTACCATTGAAATGTAAGTAAAACCACTGGAACGCTTTATTTTATCAAGATTCTTTATTTCGCCTGACATTTTAGAGGAAATTGAGAAAACACTGCTGGAACACGAGATTTTTCAAATATTATCGATACTGGCCGTTTGTACCATTGAAATGTAAGTAAACCTCTGGAACGCCTTATATTTCCAAGATTCTTCATTTCGCCTGATATTTTAGAGGAAATTGAGAAAACACTGCTGGAACACGAGATTTTTCAAATATTATCGATACTGGCCGTTTGTACCATTGAAATGTAAGTAAAACCTCTGGAACGCCTTATATTTCCAAGATTCTTCATTTCGCCTGACATTTTAGAGGAAATGGAAAAAACACTGCTGGAACACGAGATTTTTCAAATATTATCGATACTGGCCGTTTGTACCATTGAAATGTAAGTAAAACCACTGGAACGCCTTATTTTTCCAAGATTCTTCATTTCGCCTGACATTTTAGAGGAAATTGAGAAAACACTGCTGGAACACGAGATTTTTGAAATGTTATCGATACTGGTCGTTTGTACCACTGAAATGTAAGTAAAACCTCTGGAACGCCTTATATTTCCAAGATTCTTCATTTCGCCTTATATTTTAGAGGAAATTGAAAAAACACTGCTGGAACACGAGATTTTTCAAATATTATCGATACTGGCCGTTTGTACCATTGAAATGTATGTAAAACCACTGGAACGCTTTATTTTATCAAGATTCTTTATTTCGCCTGACATTTTAGAGGAAATTGAGAAAACACTGCTGGAACACGAGATTTTTCAAATATTATCGATACTGCCGTTTGTACCATTGAAATGTAAGTAAAACCACTGGAACGCTTTATTTTATCAAGATTCTTTATTTCGCCTGACATTTTAGAGGAAATTGAGAAAACACTGCTGGAACACGAGATTTTTCAAATATTATCGATACTGGCCGTTTGTACCATTGAAATGTAAGTAAAACGACTGGAACGCTTTATTTTATCAAGATTCTTTATTTCGCCTGACATTTTAGAGGAAATTGAGAAAACACTGCTGGAACACGAGATTTTTCAAATATTATCGATACTGGCCGTTTGTACCATTGAAATGTAAGTAAAACCTCTGGAACGCCTTATATTTCCAAGATTCTTCATTTCGCCTGATATTTTAGAGGAAATTGAGAAAACACTGCTGGAACACGAGATTTTTCAAATATTATCGATACTGGCCGTTTGTACCATTGAAATGTAAGTAAAACCACTGGAACGCTTTATTTTATCAAGATTCTTTATTTCGCCTGACATTTTAGAGGAAATTGAGAAAACACTGCTGGAACACGAGATTTTTCAAATATTATCGATACTGGTCGTTTGTACCATTGAAATGTAAGTAAAACCTCTGGAACGCCTTATATTTCCAAGATTCTTTATTTCGCCTGATATTTTAGAGGAAATTGAGAAAACACTGCTGGAACACGAGATTTTTCAAATATTATCGATACTGGCCGTTTGTACCATTGAAATGTAAGTAAAACCACTGGAACGCTTTATTTTTCCAAGATTCTTCATTTCGCCTGACATTTTAGAGGAAATTGAAAAAACACTGCTGGAACACGAGATTTTTCAAATATTATCGATACTGGCCGTTTGTACCATTGAAATGTAAGTAAAACCTCTGGAACGCCTTATATTTCCAAGATTCTTCATTTCGCCTGACATTTTAGAGGAAATTGAGAAAACACTGCTGGAACACGAGATTTTTGAAATGTTATCGATACTGGTCGTTTGTACCACTGAAATGTAAGTAAAACCTCTGGAACGCCTTATATTTCCAAGATTCTTCATTTCGCCTTATATTTTAGAGGAAATTGAAAAAACACTGCTGGAACACGAGATTTTTCAAATATTATCGATACTGGCCGTTTGTACCATTGAAATGTAAGTAAAACCACTGGAACGCTTTATTTTATCAAGATTCTTTATTTCGCCTGACATTTTAGAGGAAATTGAGAAAACACTGCTGGAACACGAGATTTTTCAAATATTATCGATACTGGCCGTTTGTACCATTGAAATGTAAGTAAAACGACTGGAACGCTTTATTTTATCAAGATTCTTTATTTCGCCTGACATTTTAGAGGAAATTGAGAAAACACTGCTGGAACACGAGATTTTTCAAATATTATCGATACTGGCCGTTTGTACCATTGAAATGTAAGTAAAACCTCTGGAACGCCTTATATTTCCAAGATTCTTCATTTCGCCTGATATTTTAGAGGAAATTGAGAAAACACTGCTGGAACACGAGATTTTTCAAATATTATCGATACTGGCCGTTTGTACCATTGAAATGTAAGTAAAACCACTGGAACGCTTTATTTTATCAAGATTCTTTATTTCGCCTGACATTTTAGAGGAAATTGAGAAAACACTGCTGGAACACGAGATTTTTCAAATATTATCGATACTGGTCGTTTGTACCATTGAAATGTAAGTAAAACCTCTGGAACGCCTTATATTTCCAAGATTCTTTATTTCGCCTGACATTTTAGAGGAAATTGAGAAAACACTGCTGGAACACGAGATTTTTCAAATATTATCGATACTGGCCGTTTGTACCATTGAAATGTAAGTAAAACCTCTGGAACGCCTTATATTTCCAAGATTCTTCATTTCGCCTGATATTTTAGAGGAAATTGAGAAAACACTGCTGGAACACGAGATTTTTCAAATATTATCGATACTGGCCGTTTGTACCATTGAAATGTAAGTAAAACCTCTGGAACGCCTTATATTTCCAAGATTCTTTATTTCGCCTGACATTTTAGAGGAAATTGAGAAAACACTGCTGGAACACGAGATTTTTCAAATATTATCGATACTGGCCGTTTGTACCATTGAAATGTAAGTAAAACCTCTGGAACGCCTTATATTTCCAAGATTCTTCATTTCGCCTGATATTTTAGAGGAAATTGAGAAAACACTGCTGGAACACGAGATTTTTCAAATATTATCGATACTGGCCGTTTGTACCATTGAAATGTAAGTAAAACCACTGGAACGCTTTATTTTTCCAAGATTCTTCATTTCGCCTGACATTTTAGAGGAAATTGAAAAAACACTGCTGGAACACGAGATTTTTCAAATATTATCGATACTGGCCGTTTGTACCATTGAAATGTAAGTAAAACCTCTGGAACGCCTTATATTTCCAAGATTCTTCATTTCGCCTGACATTTTAGAGGAAATTGAGAAAACACTGCTGGAACACGAGATTTTTGAAATGTTATCGATACTGGTCGTTTGTACCACTGAAATGTAAGTAAAACCTCTGGAACGCCTTATATTTCCAAGATTCTTCATTTCGCCTTATATTTTAGAGGAAATTGAAAAAACACTGCTGGAACACGAGATTTTTCAAATATTATCGATACTGGCCGTTTGTACCATTGAAATGTAAGTAAAACCACTGGAACGCTTTATTTTATCAAGATTCTTTATTTCGCCTGACATTTTAGAGGAAATTGAGAAAACACTGCTGGAACACGAGATTTTTCAAATATTATCGATACTGGCCGTTTGTACCATTGAAATGTAAGTAAAACGACTGGAACGCTTTATTTTATCAAGATTCTTTATTTCGCCTGACATTTTAGAGGAAATTGAGAAAACACTGCTGGAACACGAGATTTTTCAAATATTATCGATACTGGCCGTTTGTACCATTGAAATGTAAGTAAAACCTCTGGAACGCCTTATATTTCCAAGATTCTTCATTTCGCCTGATATTTTAGAGGAAATTGAGAAAACACTGCTGGAACACGAGATTTTTCAAATATTATCGATACTGGCCGTTTGTACCATTGAAATGTAAGTAAAACCACTGGAACGCTTTATTTTATCAAGATTCTTTATTTCGCCTGACATTTTAGAGGAAATTGAGAAAACACTGCTGGAACACGAGATTTTTCAAATATTATCGATACTGGTCGTTTGTACCATTGAAATGTAAGTAAAACCTCTGGAACGCCTTATATTTCCAAGATTCTTTATTTCGCCTGACATTTTAGAGGAAATTGAGAAAACACTGCTGGAACACGAGATTTTTCAAATATTATCGATACTGGCCGTTTGTACCATTGAAATGTAAGTAAAACCTCTGGAACGCCTTATATTTCCAAGATTCTTCATTTCGCCTGATATTTTAGAGGAAATTGAGAAAACACTGCTGGAACACGAGATTTTTCAAATATTATCGATACTGGCCGTTTGTACCATTGAAATGTAAGTAAAACCATTGGAACGCTTTATTTTATCAAGATTCTTTATTTCGCCTGACATTTTAGAGGAAATTGAGAAAACACTGCTGGAACACGAGATTTTTCAAATATTATCGATACTGGCCGTTTGTACCATTGAAATGTAAGTAAAACGACTGGAACGCTTTATTTTATCAAGATTCTTTATTTCGCCTGATATTTTAGAGGAAATTGAGAAAACACTGCTGGAACACGAGATTTTTCAAATATTATCGATACTGGCCGTTTGTACCATTGAAATGTAAGTAAAACCACTGGAACGCCTTATATTTCCAAGATTCTTCATTTCGCCTGACATTTTAGAGGAAATGGAAAAAACACTGCTGGAACACGAGATTTTTCAAATATTATCGATACTGGCCGTTTGTACCATTGAAATGTAAGTAAAACCACTGGAACGCCTTATTTTTCCAAGATTCTTCATTTCGCCTGACATTTTAGAGGAAATTGAGAAAACACTGCTGGAACACGAGATTTTTGAAATGTTATCGATACTGGTCGTTTGTACCACTGAAATGTAAGTAAAACCTCTGGAACGCCTTATATTTCCAAGATTCTTCATTTCGCCTTATATTTTAGAGGAAATTGAAAAAACACTGCTGGAACACGAGATTTTTCAAATATTATCGATACTGGCCGTTTGTACCATTGAAATGTATGTAAAACCACTGGAACGCTTTATTTTATCAAGATTCTTTATTTCGCCTGACATTTTAGAGGAAATTGAGAAAACACTGCTGGAACACGAGATTTTTCAAATATTATCGATACTGGCCGTTTGTACCATTGAAATGTAAGTAAAACCACTGGAACGCTTTATTTTATCAAGATTCTTTATTTCGCCTGACATTTTAGAGGAAATTGAGAAAACACTGCTGGAACACGAGATTTTTCAAATATTATCGATACTGGCCGTTTGTACCATTGAAATGTAAGTAAAACGACTGGAACGCTTTATTTTATCAAGATTCTTTATTTCGCCTGACATTTTAGAGGAAATTGAGAAAACACTGCTGGAACACGAGATTTTTCAAATATTATCGATACTGGCCGTTTGTACCATTGAAATGTAAGTAAAACCTCTGGAACGCCTTATATTTCCAAGATTCTTCATTTCGCCTGATATTTTAGAGGAAATTGAGAAAACACTGCTGGAACACGAGATTTTTCAAATATTATCGATACTGGCCGTTTGTACCATTGAAATGTAAGTAAAACCACTGGAACGCTTTATTTTATCAAGATTCTTTATTTCGCCTGACATTTTAGAGGAAATTGAGAAAACACTGCTGGAACACGAGATTTTTCAAATATTATCGATACTGGTCGTTTGTACCATTGAAATGTAAGTAAAACCTCTGGAACGCCTTATATTTCCAAGATTCTTTATTTCGCCTGATATTTTAGAGGAAATTGAGAAAACACTGCTGGAACACGAGATTTTTCAAATATTATCGATACTGGCCGTTTGTACCATTGAAATGTAAGTAAAACCACTGGAACGCTTTATTTTTCCAAGATTCTTCATTTCGCCTGACATTTTAGAGGAAATTGAAAAAACACTGCTGGAACACGAGATTTTTCAAATATTATCGATACTGGCCGTTTGTACCATTGAAATGTAAGTAAAACCTCTGGAACGCCTTATATTTCCAAGATTCTTCATTTCGCCTGACATTTTAGAGGAAATGGAAAAAACACTGCTGGAACACGAGATTTTTCAAATATTATCGATACTGGCCGTTTGTACCATTGAAATGTAAGTAAAACCACTGGAACGCCTTATTTTTCCAAGATTCTTCATTTCGCCTGACATTTTAGAGGAAATGGAAAAAACACTGCTGGAACACGAGATTTTTCAAATATTATCGATACTGGCCGTTTGTACCATTGAAATGTAAGTAAAACCTCTGGAACGCCTTATATTTCCAAGATTCTTCATTTCGCCTGATATTTTAGAGGAAATTGAGAAAACACTGCTGGAACACGAGATTTTTCAAATATTATCGATACTGGCCGTTTGTACCATTGAAATGTAAGTAAAACCACTGGAACGCTTTATTTTGCCAAGATTCTTTATTTCGCCTGACATTTTAGAGGAAATTGAGAAAACACTGCTGGAACACGAGATTTTTCAAATATTATCGATACTGGTCGTTTGTACCATTGAAATGTAAGTAAAACCTCTGGAACGCCTTATTTTGCCAAGATTCTTTATTTCGCCTTATATTTTAGAGGAAATTGAGAAAACACTGCTGGAACACGAGATTTTTCAAATATTATCGATACTGGCCGTTTGTACCATTGAAATGTAAGTAAAACCTCTGGAACGCCTTATATTTCCAAGATTCTTCATTTCGCCTGATATTTTAGAGGAAATTGAGAAAACACTGCTGGAACACGAGATTTTTCAAATATTATCGATACTGGCCGTTTGTACCATTGAAATGTAAGTAAAACCACTGGAACGCTTTATTTTATCAAGATTCTTTATTTCGCCTGACATTTTAGAGGAAATTGAGAAAACACTGCTGGAACACGAGATTTTTCAAATATTATCGATACTGGTCGTTTGTACCATTGAAATGTAAGTAAAACCTCTGGAACGCCTTATTTTTCCAAGATTCTTCATTTCGCCTGATATTTTAGAGGAAATTGAGAAAACACTGCTGGAACACGAGATTTTTCAAATATTATCGATACTGGCCGTTTGTACCATTGAAATGTAAGTAAAACCACTGGAACGCTTTATTTTATCAAGATTCTTTATTTCGCCTGACATTTTAGAGGAAATTGAGAAAACACTGCTGGAACACGAGATTTTTCAAATATTATCGATACTGGTCGTTTGTACCATTGAAATGTAAGTAAAACCTCTGGAACGCCTTATATTTCCAAGATTCTTCATTTCGCCTGATATTTTAGAGGAAATTGAGAAAACACTGCTGGAACACGAGATTTTTCAAATATTATCGATACTGGCCGTTTGTACCATTGAAATGTAAGTAAAACCACTGGAACGCTTTATTTTTCCAAGATTCTTCATTTCGCCTGACATTTTAGAGGAAATTGAAAAAACACTGCTGGAACACGAGATTTTTCAAATATTATCGATACTGGCCGTTTGTACCATTGAAATGTAAGTAAAACCTCTGGAACGCCTTATATTTCCAAGATTCTTCATTTCGCCTGACATTTTAGAGGAAATGGAAAAAACACTGCTGGAACACGAGATTTTTCAAATATTATCGATACTGGCCGTTTGTACCATTGAAATGTAAGTAAAACCACTGGAACGCCTTATTTTTCCAAGATTCTTCATTTCGCCTGACATTTTAGAGGAAATTGAGAAAACACTGCTGGAACACGAGATTTTTGAAATGTTATCGATACTGGTCGTTTGTACCACTGAAATGTAAGTAAAACCTCTGGAACGCCTTATATTTCCAAGATTCTTCATTTCGCCTTATATTTTAGAGGAAATTGAAAAAACACTGCTGGAACACGAGATTTTTCAAATATTATCGATACTGGCCGTTTGTACCATTGAAATGTATGTAAAACCACTGGAACGCTTTATTTTATCAAGATTCTTTATTTCGCCTGACATTTTAGAGGAAATTGAGAAAACACTGCTGGAACACGAGATTTTTCAAATATTATCGATACTGGCCGTTTGTACCATTGAAATGTAAGTAAAACCACTGGAACGCCTTATATTTCCAAGATTCTTCATTTCGCCTGATATTTTAGAGGAAATTGAGAAAACACTGCTGGAACACGAGATTTTTCAAATATTATCGATACTGGCCGTTTGTACCATTGAAATGTAAGTAAAACGACTGGAACGCTTTATTTTATCAAGATTCTTTATTTCGCCTGACATTTTAGAGGAAATTGAGAAAACACTGCTGGAACACGAGATTTTTCAAATATTATCGATACTGGCCGTTTGTACCATTGAAATGTAAGTAAAACCACTGGAACGCTTTATTTTATCAAGATTCTTTATTTCGCCTGACATTTTAGAGGAAATTGAGAAAACACTGCTGGAACACGAGATTTTTCAAATATTATCGATACTGGCCGTTTGTACCATTGAAATGTAAGTAAAACGACTGGAACGCTTTATTTTATCAAGATTCTTTATTTCGCCTGACATTTTAGAGGAAATTGAGAAAACACTGCTGGAACACGAGATTTTTCAAATATTATCGATACTGGCCGTTTGTACCATTGAAATGTAAGTAAAACCACTGGAACGCTTTATTTTATCAAGATTCTTTATTTCGCCTGACATTTTAGAGGAAATTGAGAAAACACTGCTGGAACACGAGATTTTTCAAATATTATCGATACTGGCCGTTTGTACCATTGAAATGTAAGTAAAACCACTGGAACGCCTTATTTTTCCAAGATTCTTCATTTCGCCTGATATTTTAGAGGAAATTGAGAAAACACTGCTGGAACACGAGATTTTTCAAATATTATCGATACTGGCCGTTTGTACCATTGAAATGTAAGTAAAACCACTGGAACGCTTTATTTTATCAAGATTCTTTATTTCGCCTGACATTTTAGAGGAAATTGAGAAAACACTGCTGGAACACGAGATTTTTCAAATATTATCGATACTGGTCGTTTGTACCATTGAAATGTAAGTAAAACCTCTGGAACGCCTTATATTTCCAAGATTCTTCATTTCGCCTGACATTTTAGAGAAAATTGAGAAAACACTGCTGGAACACGAGATTTTTCAAATATTATCGATACTGGCCGTTTGTACCATTGAAATGTAAGTAAAACCTCTGGAACGCCTTATATTTCCAAGATTCTTCATTTCGCCTGACATTTTAGAGGAAATTGAAAAAACACTGCTGGAACACGAGATTTTTCAAATATTATCGATACTGGCCGTTTGTACCATTGAAATGTAAGTAAAACCACTGGAACGCCTTATTTTTCCAAGATTCTTCATTTCGCCTGACATTTTAGAGGAAATTGAGAAAACACTGCTGGAACACGAGATTTTTCAAATGTTATCGATGCTGGTCGTTTGTACCATTGAAATGTAAGTAAAACCTCTGGAACGCCTTATATTTCCAAGATTCTTCATTTCGCCTTATATTTTAGAGGAAATTGAGAAAACACTGCTGGAACACGAGATTTTTCAAATATTATCGATACTGGCCGTTTGTACCATTGAAATGTAAGTAAAACGACTGGAACGCTTTATTTTATCAAGATTCTTTATTTCGCCTGATATTTTAGAGGAAATTGAGAAAACACTGCTGGAACACGAGATTTTTCAAATATTATCGATACTGGCCGTTTGTACCATTGAAATGTAAGTAAAACCACTGGAACGCTTTATTTTTCCAAGATTCTTCATTTCGCCTGACATTTTAGAGGAAATTGAAAAAACACTGCTGGAACACGAGATTTTTCAAATATTATCGATACTGGCCGTTTGTACCATTGAAATGTAAGTAAAACCTCTGGAACGCCTTATATTTCCAAGATTCTTCATTTCGCCTGATATTTTAGAGGAAATTGAGAAAACACTGCTGGAACACGAGATTTTTCAAATATTATCGATACTGGCCGTTTGTACCATTGAAATGTAAGTAAAACCACTGGAACGCTTTATTTTATCAAGATTCTTCATTTCGCCTGATATTTTAGAGCAAATTGAGAAAACACTGCTGGAACATGAGATTTTTCAAATATTCTCAATACTGGTCGTTTGTACCATTGAAATGTAAGTAAAACCTCTGGAACGCCTTATTTTTCCAAGATTCTTCATTTCGCCTGATATTTTAGAGCAAATTGAGAAAACACTGCTGGAACACGAGATTTTTCAAATATTCTCAATACTGGTCGTTTGTACCATTGAAATGTAAGTAAAACCACTGGAACGCTTTATTTTTCCAAGATTCTTCATTTCGCCTGATATTTTAGAGCAAATTGAGAAAACACTGCTGGGACACGAGATTTTTCAAATATTATCGATACTGGCCGTTTGTACCATTGAAATGTAAGTAAAACCACTGGAACGCTTTATTTTATCAAGATTCTTCATTTCGCCTTATATTTTAGAGGAAATTGAGAAAACACTGCTGGAACACGAGATTTTTCAAATATTATCGATACTGGCCGTTTGTACCATTGAAATGTAAGTAAAACGACTGGAACGCCTTATATTTCCAAGATTCTTCATTTCGCCTTATATTTTAGAGGAAATTGAGAAAACACTGCTGGAACACGAGATTTTTCAAATATTATCGATACTGGCCGTTTGTACCATTGAAATGTAAGTAAAACCTCTGGAACGCTTTATTTTTCCAAGATTCTTCATTTCGCCTGATATTTTAGAGCAAATTGAGAAAACACTGCTGGAACACGAGATTTTTCAAATATTCTCAATACTGGTCGTTTGTACCATTGAAATGTAAGTAAAACCTCTGGAACGCCTTATTTTTCCAAGATTCTTCATTTCGCCTGATATTTTAGAGGAAATTGAGAAAACACTGCTGGAACACGAGATTTTTCAAATATTCTCAATACTGGTCGTTTGTACCATTGAAATGTAAGTAAAACCACTGGAACGCTTTATTTTTCCAAGATTCTTCATTTCGCCTGATATTTTAGAGCAAATTGAGAAAACACTGCTGGAACACGAGATTTTTCAAATATTCTCAATACTGGTCGTTTGTACCATTGAAATGTAAGTAAAACCTCTGGAACGCCTTATATTTCCAAGATTCTTCATTTCGCCTGACATTTTAGAGAAAATTGAGAAAACACTGCTGGAACACGAGATTTTTCAAATATTATCGATACTGGCCGTTTGTACCATTGAAATGTAAGTAAAACCTCTGGAACGCCTTATATTTCCAAGATTCTTCATTTCGCCTGACATTTTAGAGGAAATTGAAAAAACACTGCTGGAACACGAGATTTTTCAAATATTATCGATACTGGCCGTTTGTACCATTGAAATGTAAGTAAAACCACTGGAACGCCTTATTTTTCCAAGATTCTTCATTTCGCCTGACATTTTAGAGGAAATTGAGAAAACACTGCTGGAACACGAGATTTTTCAAATGTTATCGATGCTGGTCGTTTGTACCATTGAAATGTAAGTAAAACCTCTGGAACGCCTTATATTTCCAAGATTCTTCATTTCGCCTTATATTTTAGAGGAAATTGAGAAAACACTGCTGGAACACGAGATTTTTCAAATATTATCGATACTGGCCGTTTGTACCATTGAAATGTAAGTAAAACCACTGGAACGCTTTATTTTATCAAGATTCTTTATTTCGCCTGATATTTTAGAGGAAATTGAGAAAACACTGCTGGAACACGAGATTTTTCAAATATTATCGATACTGGCCGTTTGTACCATTGAAATGTAAGTAAAACCACTGGAACGCTTTATTTTTCCAAGATTCTTCATTTCGCCTGACATTTTAGAGGAAATTGAAAAAACACTGCTGGAACACGAGATTTTTCAAATATTATCGATACTGGCCGTTTGTACCATTGAAATGTAAGTAAAACCTCTGGAACGCCTTATATTTCCAAGATTCTTCATTTCGCCTGATATTTTAGAGGAAATTGAGAAAACACTGCTGGAACACGAGATTTTTCAAATATTATCGATACTGGCCGTTTGTACCATTGAAATGTAAGTAAAACCACTGGAACGCTTTATTTTATCAAGATTCTTCATTTCGCCTGATATTTTAGAGCAAATTGAGAAAACACTGCTGGAACATGAGATTTTTCAAATATTCTCAATACTGGTCGTTTGTACCATTGAAATGTAAGTAAAACCACTGGAACGCTTTATTTTTCCAAGATTCTTCATTTCGCCTGATATTTTAGAGCAAATTGAGAAAACACTGCTGGGACACGAGATTTTTCAAATATTATCGATACTGGCCGTTTGTACCATTGAAATGTAAGTAAAACCACTGGAACGCTTTATTTTATCAAGATTCTTCATTTCGCCTTATATTTTAGAGGAAATTGAGAAAACACTGCTGGAACACGAGATTTTTCAAATATTATCGATACTGGCCGTTTGTACCATTGAAATGTAAGTAAAACGACTGGAACGCCTTATATTTCCAAGATTCTTCATTTCGCCTTATATTTTAGAGGAAATTGAGAAAACACTGCTGGAACACGAGATTTTTCAAATATTATCGATACTGGCCGTTTGTACCATTGAAATGTAAGTAAAACCTCTGGAACGCTTTATTTTTCCAAGATTCTTCATTTCGCCTGATATTTTAGAGCAAATTGAGAAAACACTGCTGGAACACGAGATTTTTCAAATATTCTCAATACTGGTCGTTTGTACCATTGAAATGTAAGTAAAACCTCTGGAACGCCTTATTTTTCCAAGATTCTTCATTTCGCCTGATATTTTAGAGGAAATTGAGAAAACACTGCTGGAACACGAGATTTTTCAAATATTCTCAATACTGGTCGTTTGTACCATTGAAATGTAAGTAAAACCACTGGAACGCTTTATTTTTCCAAGATTCTTCATTTCGCCTGATATTTTAGAGCAAATTGAGAAAACACTGCTGGAACACGAGATTTTTCAAATATTATCGATACTGGCCGTTTGTACCATTGAAATGTAAGTAAAACCTCTGGAACGCCTTATATTTCCAAGATTCTTCATTTCGCCTGACATTTTAGAGGAAATTGAAAAAACACTGCTGGAACACGAGATTTTTCAAATATTATCGATACTGGCCGTTTGTACCATTGAAATGTAAGTAAAACCACTGGAACGCCTTATTTTTCCAAGATTCTTCATTTCGCCTGACATTTTAGAGGAAATTGAGAAAACACTGCTGGAACACGAGATTTTTCAAATGTTATCGATGCTGGTCGTTTGTACCATTGAAATGTAAGTAAAACCTCTGGAACGCCTTATATTTCCAAGATTCTTCATTTCGCCTTATATTTTAGAGAAAATTGAGAAAACACTGCTGGAACACGAGATTTTTCAAATATTATCGATACTGGCCGTTTGTACCATTGAAATGTAAGTAAAACCTCTGGAACGCCTTATATTTCCAAGATTCTTCATTTCGCCTGACATTTTAGAGGAAATTGAAAAAACACTGCTGGAACACGAGATTTTTCAAATATTATCGATACTGGCCGTTTGTACCATTGAAATGTAAGTAAAACCTCTGGAACGCCTTATATTTCCAAGATTCTTCATTTCGCCTGACATTTTAGAGGAAATTGAAAAAACACTGCTGGAACACGAGATTTTTCAAATATTATCGATACTGGCCGTTTGTACCATTGAAATGTAAGTAAAACCTCTGGAACGCTTTATTTTTCCAAGATTCTTCATTTCGCCTGATATTTTAGAGCAAATTGAGAAAACACTGCTGGAACACGAGATTTTTCAAATATTCTCAATACTGGTCGTTTGTACCATTGAAATGTAAGTAAAACCTCTGGAACGCCTTATATTTCCAAGATTCTTCATTTCGCCTGACATTTTAGAGAAAATTGAGAAAACACTGCTGGAACACGAGATTTTTCAAATATTATCGATACTGGCCGTTTGTACCATTGAAATGTAAGTAAAACCTCTGGAACGCCTTATATTTCCAAGATTCTTCATTTCGCCTGACATTTTAGAGGAAATTGAAAAAACACTGCTGGAACACGAGATTTTTCAAATATTATCGATACTGGCCGTTTGTACCATTGAAATGTAAGTAAAACCACTGGAACGCTTTATTTTTCCAAGATTCTTCATTTCGCCTGATATTTTAGAGCAAATTGAGAAAACACTGCTGGAACACGAGATTTTTCAAATATTATCGATACTGGCCGTTTGTACCATTGAAATGTAAGTAAAACGACTGGAACGCCTTATATTTCCAAGATTCTTCATTTCGCCTTATATTTTAGAGGAAATTGAGAAAACACTGCTGGAACACGAGATTTTTCAAATATTATCGATACTGGCCGTTTGTACCATTGAAATGTAAGTAAAACCTCTGGAACGCTTTATTTTTCCAAGATTCTTCATTTCGCCTGATATTTTAGAGCAAATTGAGAAAACACTGCTGGAACACGAGATTTTTCAAATATTCTCAATACTGGTCGTTTGTACCATTGAAATGTAAGTAAAACCTCTGGAACGCCTTATATTTCCAAGATTCTTCATTTCGCCTGACATTTTAGAGAAAATTGAGAAAACACTGCTGGAACACGAGATTTTTCAAATATTATCGATACTGGCCGTTTGTACCATTGAAATGTAAGTAAAACCTCTGGAACGCCTTATATTTCCAAGATTCTTCATTTCGCCTGACATTTTAGAGGAAATTGAAAAAACACTGCTGGAACACGAGATTTTTCAAATATTATCGATACTGGCCGTTTGTACCATTGAAATGTAAGTAAAACCTCTGGAACGCCTTATATTTCCAAGATTCTTCATTTCGCCTGACATTTTAGAGGAAATTGAAAAAACACTGCTGGAACACGAGATTTTTCAAATATTATCGATACTGGCCGTTTGTACCATTGAAATGTAAGTAAAACCACTGGAACGCCTTATTTTTCCAAGATTCTTCATTTCGCCTGACATTTTAGAGGAAATTGAGAAAACACTGCTGGAACACGAGATTTTTCAAATGTTATCGATGCTGGTCGTTTGTACCATTGAAATGTAAGTAAAACCTCTGGAACGCCTTATATTTCCAAGATTCTTCATTTCGCCTTATATTTTAGAGGAAATTGAGAAAACACTGCTGGAACACGAGATTTTTCAAATATTATCGATACTGGCCGTTTGTACCATTGAAATGTAAGTAAAACCTCTGGAACGCCTTATTTTTCCAAGATTCTTCATTTCGCCTGATATTTTAGAGGAAATTGAGAAAACACTGCTGGAACACGAGATTTTTCAAATATTATCGATACTGGCCGTTTGTACCATTGAAATGTAAGTAAAACGACTGGAACGCTTTATTTTATCAAGATTCTTTATTTCGCCTGATATTTTAGAGGAAATTGAGAAAACACTGCTGGAACACGAGATTTTTCAAATATTATCGATACTGGCCGTTTGTACCATTGAAATGTAAGTAAAACCACTGGAACGCTTTATTTTTCCAAGATTCTTCATTTCGCCTGACATTTTAGAGGAAATTGAAAAAACACTGCTGGAACACGAGATTTTTCAAATATTATCGATACTGGCCGTTTGTACCATTGAAATGTAAGTAAAACCTCTGGAACGCCTTATATTTCCAAGATTCTTCATTTCGCCTGATATTTTAGAGGAAATTGAGAAAACACTGCTGGAACACGAGATTTTTCAAATATTATCGATACTGGCCGTTTGTACCATTGAAATGTAAGTAAAACCTCTGGAACGCCTTATTTTTCCAAGATTCTTCATTTCGCCTGATATTTTAGAGGAAATTGAGAAAACACTGCTGGAACACGAGATTTTTCAAATATTCTCAATACTGGTCGTTTGTACCATTGAAATGTAAGTAAAACCACTGGAACGCTTTATTTTTCCAAGATTCTTCATTTCGCCTGATATTTTAGAGCAAATTGAGAAAACACTGCTGGGACACGAGATTTTTCAAATATTATCGATACTGGCCGTTTGTACCATTGAAATGTAAGTAAAACCACTGGAACGCTTTATTTTATCAAGATTCTTCATTTCGCCTTATATTTTAGAGGAAATTGAGAAAACACTGCTGGAACACGAGATTTTTCAAATATTATCGATACTGGCCGTTTGTACCATTGAAATGTAAGTAAAACGACTGGAACGCCTTATATTTCCAAGATTCTTCATTTCGCCTTATATTTTAGAGGAAATTGAGAAAACACTGCTGGAACACGAGATTTTTCAAATATTATCGATACTGGCCGTTTGTACCATTGAAATGTAAGTAAAACCTCTGGAACGCTTTATTTTTCCAAGATTCTTCATTTCGCCTGATATTTTAGAGCAAATTGAGAAAACACTGCTGGAACACGAGATTTTTCAAATATTCTCAATACTGGTCGTTTGTACCATTGAAATGTAAGTAAAACCTCTGGAACGCCTTATTTTTCCAAGATTCTTCATTTCGCCTGATATTTTAGAGGAAATTGAGAAAACACTGCTGGAACACGAGATTTTTCAAATATTCTCAATACTGGTCGTTTGTACCATTGAAATGTAAGTAAAACCACTGGAACGCTTTATTTTTCCAAGATTCTTCATTTCGCCTGATATTTTAGAGCAAATTGAGAAAACACTGCTGGAACACGAGATTTTTCAAATATTCTCAATACTGGTCGTTTGTACCATTGAAATGTAAGTAAAACCTCTGGAACGCCTTATATTTCCAAGATTCTTCATTTCGCCTGACATTTTAGAGAAAATTGAGAAAACACTGCTGGAACACGAGATTTTTCAAATATTATCGATACTGGCCGTTTGTACCATTGAAATGTAAGTAAAACCTCTGGAACGCCTTATATTTCCAAGATTCTTCATTTCGCCTGACATTTTAGAGGAAATTGAAAAAACACTGCTGGAACACGAGATTTTTCAAATATTATCGATACTGGCCGTTTGTACCATTGAAATGTAAGTAAAACCACTGGAACGCCTTATTTTTCCAAGATTCTTCATTTCGCCTGACATTTTAGAGGAAATTGAGAAAACACTGCTGGAACACGAGATTTTTCAAATGTTATCGATGCTGGTCGTTTGTACCATTGAAATGTAAGTAAAACCTCTGGAACGCCTTATATTTCCAAGATTCTTCATTTCGCCTTATATTTTAGAGGAAATTGAGAAAACACTGCTGGAACACGAGATTTTTCAAATATTATCGATACTGGCCGTTTGTACCATTGAAATGTAAGTAAAACGACTGGAACGCTTTATTTTATCAAGATTCTATTTCGCCTGATATTTTAGAGGAAATTGAGAAAACACTGCTGGAACACGAGATTTTTCAAATATTATCGATACTGGCCGTTTGTACCATTGAAATGTAAGTAAAACCACTGGAACGCTTTATTTTTCCAAGATTCTTCATTTCGCCTGACATTTTAGAGGAAATTGAAAAAACACTGCTGGAACACGAGATTTTTCAAATATTATCGATACTGGCCGTTTGTACCATTGAAATGTAAGTAAAACCTCTGGAACGCCTTATATTTCCAAGATTCTTCATTTCGCCTGACATTTTAGAGGAAATGGAAAAAACACTGCTGGAACACGAGATTTTTCAAATATTATCGATACTGGCCGTTTGTACCATTGAAATGTAAGTAAAACCACTGGAACGCCTTATTTTTCCAAGATTCTTCATTTCGCCTGACATTTTAGAGGAAATTGAGAAAACACTGCTGGAACACGAGATTTTTGAAATGTTATCGATACTGGTCGTTTGTACCACTGAAATGTAAGTAAAACCTCTGGAACGCCTTATATTTCCAAGATTCTTCATTTCGCCTTATATTTTAGAGGAAATTGAAAAAACACTGCTGGAACACGAGATTTTTCAAATATTATCGATACTGGCCGTTTGTACCATTGAAATGTATGTAAAACCACTGGAACGCTTTATTTTATCAAGATTCTTTATTTCGCCTGACATTTTAGAGGAAATTGAGAAAACACTGCTGGAACACGAGATTTTTCAAATATTATCGATACTGGCCGTTTGTACCATTGAAATGTAAGTAAAACCACTGGAACGCTTTATTTTATCAAGATTCTTTATTTCGCCTGACATTTTAGAGGAAATTGAGAAAACACTGCTGGAACACGAGATTTTTCAAATATTATCGATACTGGCCGTTTGTACCATTGAAATGTAAGTAAAACGACTGGAACGCTTTATTTTATCAAGATTCTTTATTTCGCCTGACATTTTAGAGGAAATTGAGAAAACACTGCTGGAACACGAGATTTTTCAAATATTATCGATACTGGCCGTTTGTACCATTGAAATGTAAGTAAAACCTCTGGAACGCCTTATATTTCCAAGATTCTTCATTTCGCCTGATATTTTAGAGGAAATTGAGAAAACACTGCTGGAACACGAGATTTTTCAAATATTATCGATACTGGCCGTTTGTACCATTGAAATGTAAGTAAAACCACTGGAACGCTTTATTTTATCAAGATTCTTTATTTCGCCTGACATTTTAGAGGAAATTGAGAAAACACTGCTGGAACACGAGATTTTTCAAATATTATCGATACTGGTCGTTTGTACCATTGAAATGTAAGTAAAACCTCTGGAACGCCTTATATTTCCAAGATTCTTTATTTCGCCTGATATTTTAGAGGAAATTGAGAAAACACTGCTGGAACACGAGATTTTTCAAATATTATCGATACTGGCCGTTTGTACCATTGAAATGTAAGTAAAACCACTGGAACGCTTTATTTTTCCAAGATTCTTCATTTCGCCTGACATTTTAGAGGAAATTGAAAAAACACTGCTGGAACACGAGATTTTTCAAATATTATCGATACTGGCCGTTTGTACCATTGAAATGTAAGTAAAACCTCTGGAACGCCTTATATTTCCAAGATTCTTCATTTCGCCTGACATTTTAGAGGAAATTGAGAAAACACTGCTGGAACACGAGATTTTTCAAATATTATCGATACTGGTCGTTTGTACCATTGAAATGTAAGTAAAACCTCTGGAACGCCTTATATTTCCAAGATTCTTTATTTCGCCTGATATTTTAGAGGAAATTGAGAAAACACTGCTGGAACACGAGATTTTTCAAATATTATCGATACTGGCCGTTTGTACCATTGAAATGTAAGTAAAACCACTAAAACGCTTTATTTTTCCAAGATTCTTCATTTCGCCTGACATTTTAGAGGAAATTGAAAAAACACTGCTGGAACACGAGATTTTTCAAATATTATCGATACTGGCCGTTTGTACCATTGAAATGTAAGTAAAACCTCTGGAACGCCTTATATTTCCAAGATTCTTCATTTCGCCTGATATTTTAGAGGAAATTGAGAAAACACTGCTGGAACACGAGATTTTTCAAATATTATCGATACTGGCCGTTTGTACCATTGAAATGTAAGTAAAACCACTGGAACGCTTTATTTTATCAAGATTCTTTATTTCGCCTGACATTTTAGAGGAAATTGAGAAAACACTGCTGGAACACGAGATTTTTCAAATATTATCGATACTGGTCGTTTGTACCATTGAAATGTAAGTAAAACCTCTGGAACGCCTTATATTTCCAAGATTCTTCATTTCGCCTGACATTTTAGAGAAAATTGAGAAAACACTGCTGGAACACGAGATTTTTCAAATATTATCGATACTGGCCGTTTGTACCATTGAAATGTAAGTAAAACCTCTGGAACGCCTTATATTTCCAAGATTCTTCATTTCGCCTGACATTTTAGAGGAAATTGAAAAAACACTGCTGGAACACGAGATTTTTCAAATATTATCGATACTGGCCGTTTGTACCATTGAAATGTAAGTAAAACCACTGGAACGCCTTATTTTTCCAAGATTCTTCATTTCGCCTGACATTTTAGAGGAAATTGAGAAAACACTGCTGGAACACGAGATTTTTCAAATGTTATCGATGCTGGTCGTTTGTACCATTGAAATGTAAGTAAAACCTCTGGAACGCCTTATATTTCCAAGATTCTTCATTTCGCCTTATATTTTAGAGGAAATTGAGAAAACACTGCTGGAACACGAGATTTTTCAAATATTATCGATACTGGCCGTTTGTACCATTGAAATGTAAGTAAAACCACTGGAACGCTTTATTTTATCAAGATTCTTTATTTCGCCTGACATTTTAGAGGAAATTGAGAAAACACTGCTGGAACACGAGATTTTTCAAATATTATCGATACTGGCCGTTTGTACCATTGAAATGTAAGTAAAACCACTGGAACGCCTTATATTTCCAAGATTCTTTATTTCGCCTGACATTTTAGAGGAAATTGAGAAAACACTGCTGGAACACGAGATTTTTCAAATATTATCGATACTGGCCGTTTGTACCATTGAAATGTAAGTAAAACCACTGGAACGCTTTATTTTATCAAGATTCTTTATTTCGCCTGACATTTTAGAGGAAATTGAGAAAACACTGCTGGAACACGAGATTTTTCAAATATTATCGATACTGGCCGTTTGTACCATTGAAATGTAAGTAAAACCACTGGAACGCCTTATTTTATCAAGATTCTTTATTTCGCCTGATATTTTAGAGGAAATTGAGAAAACACTGCTGGAACACGAGATTTTTCAAATATTATCGATACTGGCCGTTTGTACCGTTGAAATGTAAGTAAAACGACTGGAACGCTTTATTTTATCAAGATTCTTTATTTCGCCTGACATTTTAGAGGAAATTGAGAAAACACTGCTGGAACACGAGATTTTTCAAATATTATCGATACTGGCCGTTTGTACCATTGAAATGTAAGTAAAACCACTGGAACGCTTTATTTTATCAAGATTCTTTATTTCGCCTGACATTTTAGAGGAAATTGAGAAAACACTGCTGGAACACGAGATTTTTCAAATATTATCGATACTGGCCGTTTGTACCATTGAAATGTAAGTAAAACCACTGGAACGCCTTATTTTGCCAAGATTCTTTATTTCGGCTGACATTTTAGAGGAAATTGAAAAAACACTGCTGGAACACGAGATTTTTCAAATATTATCGATACTGGCCGTTTGTACCATTGAAATGTAAGTAAAACCACTGGAACGCCTTATTTTTCCAAGATTCTTCATTTCGCCTGACATTTTAGAGGAAATTGAGAAAACACTGCTGGAACACGAGATTTTTCAAATGTTATCGATACTGGCCGTTTGTACCATTGAAATGTTAGTAAAACGACTGGAACGCTTTATTTTATCAAGATTCTTCATTTCGCCTTATATTTTAGAGGAAATTGAGAAAACACTGCTGGAACACGAGATTTTTCAAATATTCTCAATACTGGTCGTTTGTACCATTGAAATGTAAGTAAAACCTCTGGAACGCTTTATTTTTCAAAGATTCTTCATTTCGCCTGATATTTTAGAGGAATCTGAGAAAACACTGCTGGAACACGAGATTTTTCAAATATTATCGATACTGGCCGTTTGTACCATTGAAATGTAAGTAAAACCACTGGAACGCTTTATTTTTCCAAGATTCTTCATTTCGCCTGATATTTTAGAGCAAATTGAGAAAACACTGCTGGAACATGAGATTTTTCAAATATTCTCAATACTGGTCGTTTGTACCATTGAAATGTAAGTAAAACCTCTGGAACGCCTTATTTTTCCAAGATTCTTCATTTCGCCTGATATTTTAGAGGAAATTGAGAAAACACTGCTGGAACACGAGATTTTTCAAATATTCTCAATACTGGTCGTTTGTACCATTGAAATGTAAGTAAAACCACTGGAACGCTTTATTTTTCCAAGATTCTTCATTTCGCCTGATATTTTAGAGCAAATTGAGAAAACACTGCTGGGACACGAGATTTTTCAAATATTATCGATACTGGCCGTTTGTACCATTGAAATGTAAGTAAAACCACTGGAACGCTTTATTTTATCAAGATTCTTCATTTCGCCTTATATTTTAGAGGAAATTGAGAAAACACTGCTGGAACACGAGATTTTTCAAATATTATCGATACTGGCCGTTTGTACCATTGAAATGTAAGTAAAACGACTGGAACGCCTTATATTTCCAAGATTCTTCATTTCGCCTTATATTTTAGAGGAAATTGAGAAAACACTGCTGGAACACGAGATTTTTCAAATATTATCGATACTGGCCGTTTGTACCATTGAAATGTAAGTAAAACCTCTGGAACGCTTTATTTTTCCAAGATTCTTCATTTCGCCTGATATTTTAGAGCAAATTGAGAAAACACTGCTGGAACACGAGATTTTTCAAATATTCTCAATACTGGTCGTTTGTACCATTGAAATGTAAGTAAAACCTCTGGAACGCCTTATTTTTCCAAGATTCTTCATTTCGCCTGATATTTTAGAGGAAATTGAGAAAACACTGCTGGAACACGAGATTTTTCAAATATTCTCAATACTGGTCGTTTGTACCATTGAAATGTAAGTAAAACCACTGGAACGCTTTATTTTTCCAAGATTCTTCATTTCGCCTGATATTTTAGAGCAAATTGAGAAAACACTGCTGGAACACGAGATTTTTCAAATATTCTCAATACTGGTCGTTTGTACCATTGAAATGTAAGTAAAACCTCTGGAACGCCTTATATTTCCAAGATTCTTCATTTCGCCTGACATTTTAGAGAAAATTGAGAAAACACTGCTGGAACACGAGATTTTTCAAATATTATCGATACTGGCCGTTTGTACCATTGAAATGTAAGTAAAACCTCTGGAACGCCTTATATTTCCAAGATTCTTCATTTCGCCTGACATTTTAGAGGAAATTGAAAAAACACTGCTGGAACACGAGATTTTTCAAATATTATCGATACTGGCCGTTTGTACCATTGAAATGTAAGTAAAACCACTGGAACGCCTTATTTTTCCAAGATTCTTCATTTCGCCTGACATTTTAGAGGAAATTGAGAAAACACTGCTGGAACACGAGATTTTTCAAATGTTATCGATGCTGGTCGTTTGTACCATTGAAATGTAAGTAAAACCTCTGGAACGCCTTATATTTCCAAGATTCTTCATTTCGCCTTATATTTTAGAGGAAATTGAGAAAACACTGCTGGAACACGAGATTTTTCAAATATTATCGATACTGGCCGTTTGTACCATTGAAATGTAAGTAAAACGACTGGAACGCTTTATTTTATCAAGATTCTTTATTTCGCCTGATATTTTAGAGGAAATTGAGAAAACACTGCTGGAACACGAGATTTTTCAAATATTATCGATACTGGCCGTTTGTACCATTGAAATGTAAGTAAAACCACTGGAACGCTTTATTTTTCCAAGATTCTTCATTTCGCCTGACATTTTAGAGGAAATTGAAAAAACACTGCTGGAACACGAGATTTTTCAAATATTATCGATACTGGCCGTTTGTACCATTGAAATGTAAGTAAAACCTCTGGAACGCCTTATATTTCCAAGATTCTTCATTTCGCCTGACATTTTAGAGGAAATGGAAAAAACACTGCTGGAACACGAGATTTTTCAAATATT
>CAXAQU010000232.1:0-17973 GCA_963971155.1 Anthrax anthrax
AATCTTGGAAAAACAAGACGTTCCAGTGGTTTTACTTACATTTCACTGGTACAAACGGCCAGTACCGTGAATATTCGAAATATCTCGTGTTCCAGCAATTTTTTCTCAATTTCCTCTGAAATATCAGGCGAAATGAAGAATCTTTGAAAAATAAGACGTTCCAGTGGTTTTACTTACATTTCACTGGTACAAACGGTAAGTTTCGAGAATATCTGAAAAATCTCGTGTTCCAGTAGTTTTTTCTCAATTTTCTCTGAAATATCAGGCGAAATGAAGAATCTTGGAAAAATATAGCGTTCCAGTGGTTTTACTAACATTTCACTGGTACAAGCGGCCAGTATCGAAAATATTTGAAAATCTCGTGTTCCAGCAGTGTTTTCTCAATTTCCTCTACAATATCAGGCGAAATGAAGAATCTTGGAAAAATATAGCGTTCCAGTGGTTTTACTTACATTTCACTGGTACAAGCGGCCAGTTTCGAGAATATTTGAAAAATCTCGTGTTCCAGCAGTGTTTTCTCAATTTCCTCTACAATATCAGGCGAAATGAAGAATCTTGGAAAAATATAGCGTTCCAGTGGTTTTACTTACATTTCACTGGTACAAGCGGCCAGTTTCGAGAATATTTGAAAAATCTCGTGTTCCAGCAATTTTCTCTCAATTTCCTCAGAAATATAAGGCGAAATGAAGAATCTTTGAAAAATAAGACGTTCCAGTGGTTTTACTTACATTTCAATGGTACAAACGGCCAGTATCGAGAATATTTGAAAATCTCGTGTTCCAGCAGTGTTTTCTCAATTTCCTCTACAATATCAGCCGAAATGAAGAATCTTGGAAAAATATAGCGTTCCAGTGGTTTTACTTACATTTCACTGGTACAAACGGTAAGTTTCGAGAATATCTGAAAAATCTCGTGTTCCAGTAGTTTTTTCTCAATTTTCTCTGAAATATCAGGCGAAATGAAGAATCTTGGAAAAATATAGCGTTCCAGTGGTTTTACTAACATTTCACTGGTACAAGCGGCCAGTATCGAAAATATTTGAAAATCTCGTGTTCCAGCAGTGTTTTCTCAATTTCCTCTGAAATATCAGGCGAAATGAAGAATCTTTGAAAAATAAGACGTTCCAGTGGTTTTACTTACATTTCAATGGTACAAACGGCCAGTATCGAGAATATTTGAAAATCTCGTGTTCCAGCAGTGTTTTCTCAATTTCCTCTACAATATCAGCCGAAATGAAGAATCTTGGAAAAATATAGCGTTCCAGTGGTTTTACTTACATTTCACTGGTACAAACGGTAAGTTTCGAGAATATCTGAAAAATCTCGTGTTCCAGTAGTTTTTTCTCAATTTTCTCTGAAATATCAGGCGAAATGAAGAATCTTGGAAAAATATAGCGTTCCAGTGGTCTTACTAACATTTCACTGGTACAAGCGGCCAGTATCGAAAATATTTGAAAATCTCGTGTTCCAGCAGTGTTTTCTCAATTTCCTCTACAATATCAGGCGAAATGAAGAATCTTGGAAAAATATAGCGTTCCAGTGGTTTTACTTACATTTCACTGGTACAAGCGGCCAGTTTCGAGAATATTTGAAAAATCTCGTGTTCCAGCAATTTTCTCTCAATTTCCTCAGAAATATAAGGCGAAATGAAGAATCTTTGAAAAATAAGACGTTCCAGTGGTTTTACTTACATTTCAATGGTACAAACGGCCAGTATCGAGAATATTTGAAAATCTCGTGTTCCAGCAGTGTTTTCTCAATTTCCTCTACAATATCAGGCGAAATGAAGAATCTTGGAAAAATATAGCGTTCCAGTGGTTTTACTAACATTTCACTGGTACAAGCGGCCAGTATCGAAAATATTTGAAAATCTCGTGTTCCAGCAGTGTTTTCTCAATTTCCTCTACAATATCAGGCGAAATGAAGAATCTTGGAAAAATATAGCGTTCCAGTGGTTTTACTTACATTTCACTGGTACAAACGGTAAGTTTCGAGAATATCTGAAAAATCTCGTGTTCCAGTAGTTTTTTCTCAATTTTCTCTGAAATATCAGGCGAAATGAAGAATCTTGGAAAAATATAGCGTTCCAGTGGTTTTACTAACATTTCACTGGTACAAGCGGCCAGTATCGAAAATATTTGAAAATCTCGTGTTCCAGCAGTGTTTTCTCAATTTCCTCTGAAATATCAGGCGAAATGAAGAATCTTTGAAAAATAAGACGTTCCAGTGGTTTTACTTACATTTCAATGGTACAAACGGCCAGTATCGAGAATATTTGAAAATCTCGTGTTCCAGCAGTGTTTTCTCAATTTCCTCTACAATATCAGCCGAAATGAAGAATCTTGGAAAAATATAGCGTTCCAGTGGTTTTACTTACATTTCACTGGTACAAACGGTAAGTTTCGAGAATATCTGAAAAATCTCGTGTTCCAGTAGTTTTTTCTCAATTTTCTCTGAAATATCAGGCGAAATGAAGAATCTTGGAAAAATATAGCGTTCCAGTGGTTTTACTAACATTTCACTGGTACAAGCGGCCAGTATCGAAAATATTTGAAAATCTCGTGTTCCAGCAGTGTTTTCTCAATTTCCTCTACAATATCAGGCGAAATGAAGAATCTTGGAAAAATATAGCGTTCCAGTGGTTTTACTTACATTTCACTGGTACAAGCGGCCAGTTTCGAGAATATTTGAAAAATCTCGTGTTCCAGCAATTTTCTCTCAATTTCCTCTGAAATATCAGGCGAAATGAAGAATCTTTGAAAAATAAGACGTTCCAGTGGTTTTACTTACATTTCAATGGTACAAACGGCCAGTATCGAGAATATTTGAAAAATCCCGTGTTCCAGTAGTTTTTTCTCAATTTCCTCTGAAATATCAGGCGAAATGAAGAATTTTCGACAAATAAGACGTTCCAGTGGTTTTACTTACATCTCAATGGTACAAACGGCCAGTTTCGAGAATATTTCTCGTGTTCCAGCAGTGTTTTCTCAATTTCCTCTACAATATCAGGCGAAATGAAGAATCTTGGAAAAATATAGCGTTCCAGTGGTTTTACTTACATTTCACTGGTACAAGCGGCCAGTTTCGAGAATATTTGAAAAATCTCGTGTTCCAGCAATTTTCTCTCATTTTCCTCTGAAAAATCAGGCGAAATAGAAGAATCTTTGAAAAATAAGACGTTCCAGTGGTTTTACTTACATTTCACTGGTACAAACGGTAAGTTTCGAGAATATCTGAAAAATCTCGTGTTCCAGCAGTTTTTTCTCAATTTCCTCTAAAATATCAGGCGAAATGAAGAATCTTGGAAAAATATAGCGTTCCAGTGGTTTTACTTACATTTCACTGGTACAAACGGCCAGTATCGAGAATATTTGAAAAATCCCGTGTTCCAGTAGTTTTTTCTCAATTTCCTCTGAAATATCAGGCGAAATGAAGAATTTTCGACAAATAAGACGTTCCAGTGGTTTTACTTTCATTTCAATGGTACAAACGGCCAGTTTCGAGAATATTTGAAAAATCTCGTGTTCCAGCAGTGTTTTCTCAATTTCCTCTACAATATCAGGCGAAATGAAGAATCTTGGAAAAATATAGCGTTCCAGTGGTTTTACTTACATTTCACTGGTACAAGCGGCCAGTTTCGAGAATATTTGAAAAATCTCGTGTTCCAGCAATTTTCTCTCAATTTCCTCTGAAAAATCAGGCGAAATGAAAAATCTTTGAAAAATAAGACGTTCCAGTGGTTTTACTTACATTTCACTGGTACAAACGGTAAGTTTCGAGAATATCTGAAAAATCTCGTGTTCCAGCAGTGTTTTCTGAATTTCCTCTAAAATATCAGGCGAAATGAAGAATCTTGGAAAAATATAGCGTTCCAGTGGTTTGACTTACATTTCAGTGGTACAAACGGCCATTTTCGAGAATATTTGAAAAATCTCGTGTTCCAGTAGTTTTTTCTCAATTTCCTCAGAAATATAAGGCGAAATGAAGAATCTTGGAAATATAAGACATTCCAGTGGTTTTACTTACATTTCACTGGTACAAACGGTAAGTTTCGAGAATATCTGAAAAATCTTGTGTTCCAGCAGTGTTTTCTCAATTTCCTATAAATATCAGGCGAAATGAAGAATCTTGGAAAAATAAGGCGTTCCAGTGGTTTTACTTACATTTCAATGGTACAAACGGCCAGTATCGAAAATATTTGAAAAATCTCGTGTTCCAGTAGTTTTTTCTCAATTTCCTCTTAAATATCAGGCGAAATGAAGAATCTTTAAAAAATAAAGTGTTCCAGTGGTTTTACTTACATATCACTTGTACAAACGGCTAGTATCGACAATATTCGAAAAATCTCGTGTTCCAGCAATTTTTTCTCAATTTCCTCTTTAATATCAGGCGAAATGAAGAATCTTGATAAAATAAAGCGTTCCAGTGGTTTTACTTACATTTCAATGGTACAAACGGCCAGTATCGAGAATATTTGAAAAATCTCGTGTTCCAGCAGCGTTTTCTCATATTCCTCTACCATATCAGGCGAAATGAAGAATCTTGGAAAAATATAGCGTTCCAGTGGTTTTACTTACATTTCACTGGTACAAACGGCCAGTTTCGAGAATATTTGAAAAATCTCGTGTTCCAGTAGTTTTTTCTCAATTTCCTCAGAAATATAAGGCGAAATGAAGAATCTTGGAAATATAAGACATTCCAGTGGTTTTACTTACATTTCACCGGTACAAACGGCCAGTATCGAGAATATTTGAAAAATCTCGTGTTCCAGCAATTTTCTCTCAATTTACTCTGAAATATCAGGCGAAATGAAGAATCTTGGAAAAAAAAGACGTTCCAGTGGTTTTACTTACATTTCACTGGTACAAACGGCCAGTTTCGAGAATATCTGAAAAATCTCGTGTTCCAGTAGTTTTTTCTCAATTTCCTCTGAAATATCAGGCGAAATGAAGAATCTTGGAAAAATAAGACGTTCCAGTGGTTTTACTTACATTTCACTGGTACAAACGGCCAGTATCGAGAATATTTGAAAAATCTCGTGTTCCAGCTGTGTTTTCTCAATTTCCTCTAAAATATCAGGCGAAATGAAGAATCTTGGAAAAATATAGCGTTCCAGTGGTTTTACTTACATTTCACTGGTACAAACGGCCAGTTTCGAGAATATTTGAAAAATCTCGTGTTCCAGTAGTTTTTTCTCAATTTCCTCAGAAATATAAGGCGAAATGAAGAATCTTGGAAATATAAGACATTCCAGTGGTTTTACTTACATTTCACCGGTACAAACGGCCAGTATCGAGAATATTTGAAAAATCTCGTGTTCCAGCAATTCTCTCTCAATTTACTCTGAAATATCAGGCGAAATGAAGAATCTTTGACAAATAAAGCGTTCTAGTGGTTTTTTTTACATTTCACTGGTACAAAGGGCCAGTATCGAGAATATTCGAAAAATCTCGTGTTCCAGCAATTTTTTCTCAATTTCCTCTGAAATATCAGGCGAAATGAAGAATCTTAGAAAAATAAGACGTTCCAGTGGTTTTACTTACATTTCACTGGTACAAACGGCCAGTACCGTGAATATTTGAAAAATCTCGTGTTCCAGTAGTTTTTTCTCAATTTCCTCTGAAATATTGGCGAAATGAAGAATTTTCGACAAATAAGACGTTCCAGTGGTTTTACTTACATTTCACTGGTACAAACGGTAAGTTTCGAGAATATCTGAAAAATCTCGTGTTCCAGCAGTTTTTTCTCAATTTCCTCTAAAATATCAGGCGAAATGAAGAATCTTGGAAAAATATAGCGTTCCAGTGGTTTTACTTACATTTCACTGGTACAAACGGCCAGTATCGAGAATATTTGAAAAATCTCGTGTTCCAGCAATTTTCTCTCAATTTCCTCTGAAAAATCAGGCGAAATGAAGAATCTTTGAAAAATAAGACGTTCCAGTGGTTTTACTTACATTTCACTGGTACAAACGGTAAGTTTCGAGAATATCTGAAAAATCTCGTGTTCCAGCAGTGTTTTCTCAATTTCCTCTAAAATATCAGGCGAAATGAAGAATCTTGGAAAACTATAGCGTTCCAGTGGTTTTACTTACATTTCAGTGGTACAAACGGCCATTTTCGAGAATATTTGAAAAATCTCGTGTTCCAGTAGTTTTTTCTCAATTTCCTCAGAAATATAAGGCGAAATGAAGAATCTTGGAAATATAAGACATTCCAGTGGTTTTACTTACATTTCACTGGTACAAACGGTAAGTTTCGAGAATATCTGAAAAATCTTGTGTTCCAGCAGTGTTTTCTCAATTTCCTATAAATATCAGGCGAAATGAAGAATCTTGGAAAAATATAGCGTTCCAGTGGTTTTACTTACATTTCACTGGTACAAACGGCCAGTATCGAGAATATTTGAAAAATCTCGTGTTCCAGTAGTTTTTTCTCAATTTCCTCTTAAATATCAGGCGAAATGAAGAATCTTTAAAAAATAAAGTGTTCCAGTGGTTTTACTTACATATCACTTGTACAAACGGCTAGTATCGACAATATTCGAAAAATCTCGTGTTCCAGCAATTTTTTCTCAATTTCCTCTTAAATATCAGGCGAAATGAAGAATCTTGATAAAATAAAGCGTTCCAGTGGTTTTACTTACATTTCAATGGTACAAACGGCCAGTATCGAGAATATTTGAAAAATCTCGTGTTCCAGCAGCGTTTTCTCATATTCCTCTACCATATCAGGCGAAATGAAGAATCTTGGAAAAATAAAGCGTTCAGTGGTTTTACTTACATTTCAATGGTACAAACGGCCAGTATCGAGAATATTTGAAAAATCTCGTGTTCCAGCTGTGTTTTCTCAATTTCCTCTAAAATATCAGGCGAAATGAAGAATCTTTGAAAATATAGCGTTCCAGTGGTTTTACTTACATTTCACTGGTACAAACGGCCAGTTTCGAGAATATTTGAAAAATCTCGTGTTTCCAGTAGTTTTTTCTCAATTTCCTCAGAAATATAAGGCGAAATGAAGAATCTTGGAAATATAAGACATTCCAGTGGTTTTACTTACATTTCACTGGTACAAACTGCCAGTACCGTGAATATTTGAAAAATCCCGTGTTCCAGTAGTTTTTTCTCAATTTCCTCTGAAATATCAGGCGAAATGAAGAATCTTGGAAAAATAAGACGTTCCAGTGGTTTTACTTACATTTCACTGGTACAAACGGCCAGTATCGAGAATATTTGAAAAATCTCGTGTTCCAGCTGTGTTTTCTCAATTTCCTCTAAAATATCAGGCGAAATGAAGAATCTTGGAAAAATATAGCGTTCCAGTGGTTTTACTTACATTTCACTGGTACAAACGGCCAGTTTCGAGAATATTTGAAAAATCTCGTGTTCCAGTAGTTTTTTCTCAATTTCCTCAGAAATATAAGGCGAAATGAAGAATCTTGGAAATATAAGACATTCCAGTGGTTTTACTTACATTTCACCGGTACAAACGGCCAGTATCGAGAATATTTGAAAAATCTCGTGTTCCAGCAATTCTCTCTCAATTTACTCTGAAATATCAGGCGAAATGAAGAATCTTTGAAAATAAAGCGTTCTAGTGGTTTTTCTTACATTTCACTGGTACAAAGGGCCAGTATCGAGAATATTCGAAAAATCTCGTGTTCCAGCAATTTTTTCTCAATTTCCTCTGAAATATCAGGCGAAATGAAGAATCTTAGAAAAATAAGACGTTCCAGTGGTTTTACTTACATTTCACTGGTACAAACGGCCAGTACCGTGAATATTTGAAAAATCTCGTGTTCCAGTAGTTTTTTCTCAATTTCCTCTGAAATATTGGCGAAATGAAGAATTTTCGACAAATAAGACGTTCCAGTGGTTTTACTTACATTTCAATGGTACAAACGGCCAGTTTCGAGAATATTTGAAAAATCTCGTGTTCCAGTAGTTTTTTCTCAATTTCCTCTTAAATATCAGGCGAAATGAAGAATCTTTAAAAAATAAAGCGTTCCAGTGGTTTTACTTACATATCACTTGTACAAACGGCTAGTATCGACAATATTCGAAATATCTCGTGTTCCAGCAATTTTTTCTCAATCTCCTCTGAAATATCAGGCGAAATGAAGAATCTTGGAAAAATAAGACGTTCCAGTGGTTTTACTTACATATCACTGGTACAAACGGCCAGTACCGTGAATATTTGAAAAATCCCGTGTTCCAGTAGTTTTTTCTCAATTTCCTCTGAAATATCAGGCGAAATGAAGAATTTTCGACAAATAAGACGTTCCAGTGGTTTTACTTACATTTCATTGGTACAAACGGCCAGTTTCGAGAATATTCGAAAAATCTCGTGTTCCAGTAGTTTTTTCTCAATTTCCTCTTAAATATCAGGCGAAATGAAGAATCTTGATAAAATAAAGCGTTCCAGTGGTTTTACTTACATTTCAATGGTACAAACGGCCAGTATCGATAATATTTGAAAAATCTCGTGTTCCAGCAGTGTTTTCTCAATTTCCTCTACCATATCAGGCGAAATAAAGAATCGTGGAAAAATAAAGCGTTCCAGTGGTTTTACTTACATTTCAATGGTACAAACGGCCAGTATCGAGAATATTTGAAAAAGCTCGTGTTTCCAGCAGTGTTTTCTCAATTTCCTCTAAAATATCAGGCGAAATGAAGAATCTTGGAAAAATAAGGCGTTCCACTGGTTTTATTTACATTTCAATGGTACAAACGGCCAGTATCGATAATATTTGAAAAATCTCGTGTTCCAGTAGTGTTTCCTCAATTTCTCTAAAATATCAGGCGAAATGAAGAATCTTGATAAAATAAAGCGTTCAGTGTTTTACTTACATTTCAATGGTACAAACCGCCAGTATCGAGAATATTTGAAAAATCTCTTGTTCCAGTAGTTTTTTCTCAATTTCCTCTTAAATATCAGGCGAAATGAAGAATCTTGATAAAATAAAGCGTTCCAGTGGTTTTACTTACATTTCAATGGTACAAACGGCCAGTATCGATAATATTTGAAAAATCTCGTGTTCCAGCAGTGTTTTCTCAATTTCCTCTACCATATCAGGCGAAATAAAGAATCGTGGAAAAATAAAGCGTTCCAGGGGTTTTACTTACATTTCAATGGTACAAACGGCCAGTATCGAGAATATTTGAAAAAGCTCGTGTTCCAGCAGTGTTTTCTCAATTTCCTCTAAAATATCAGGCGAAATGAAGAATCTTGGAAATATAAGACATTCCAGTGGTTTTACTTACATTTCACCGGTACAAACGGCCAGTATCGAGAATATTTGAAAAATCTCGTGTTCCAGCAATTCTCTCTCAATTTACTCTGAAATATCAGGCGAAATGAAGAATCTTTGAAAAATAAAGCGTTCTAGTGGTTTTTCTTACATTTCACTGGTACAAAGGGCCAGTATCGAGAATATTCGAAAAATCTCGTGTTCCAGCAATTTTTTCTCAATTTCCTCTGAAATATCAGGCGAAATGAAGAATCTTAGAAAAATAAGACGTTCCAGTGGTTTTACTTACATTTCACTGGTACAAACGGCCAGTACCGTGAATATTTGAAAAATCTCGTGTTCCAGTAGTTTTTTCTCAATTTCCTCTGAAATATTGGCGAAATGAAGAATTTTCGACAAATAAGACGTTCCAGTGGTTTTACTTACATTTCAATGGTACAAACGGCCAGTTTCGAGAATATTTGAAAAATCTCGTGTTCCAGTAGTTTTTTCTCAATTTCCTCTTAAATATCAGGCGAAATGAAGAATCTTTAAAAAATAAAGCGTTCCAGTGGTTTTACTTACATATCACTTGTACAAACGGCTAGTATCGACAATATTCGAAATATCTCGTGTTCCAGCAATTTTTTCTCAATCTCCTCTGAAATATCAGGCGAAATGAAGAATCTTGGAAAAATAAGACGTTCCAGTGGTTTTACTTACATATCACTGGTACAAACGGCCAGTACCGTGAATATTTGAAAAATCCCGTGTTCCAGTAGTTTTTTCTCAATTTCCTCTGAAATATCAGGCGAAATGAAGAATTTTCGACAAATAAGACGTTCCAGTGGTTTTACTTACATTTCATTGGTACAAACGGCCAGTTTCGAGAATATTCGAAAAATCTCGTGTTCCAGTAGTTTTTTCTCAATTTCCTCTTAAATATCAGGCGAAATGAAGAATCTTGATAAAATAAAGCGTTCCAGTGGTTTTACTTACATTTCAATGGTACAAACGGCCAGTATCGATAATATTTGAAAAATCTCGTGTTCCAGCAGTGTTTTCTCAATTTCCTCTACCATATCAGGCGAAATAAAGAATCGTGGAAAAATAAAGCGTTCCAGTGGTTTTACTTACATTTCAATGGTACAAACGGCCAGTATCGAGAATATTTGAAAAAGCTCGTGTTCCAGCAGTGTTTTCTCAATTTCCTCTAAAATATCAGGCGAAATGAAGAATCTTGGAAAAATAAGGCGTTCCACTGGTTTTATTTACATTTCAATGGTACAAACGGCCAGTATCGATAATATTTGAAAAATCTCGTGTTCCAGTAGTGTTTCCTCAATTTCCTCTAAAATATCAGGCGAAATGAAGAATCTTGATAAAATAAAGCGTTCCAGTGGTTTTACTTACATTTCAATGGTACAAACCGCCAGTATCGAGAATATTTGAAAAATCTCTTGTTCCAGTAGTTTTTTCTCAATTTCCTCTTAAATATCAGGCGAAATGAAGAATCTTTAAAAAATAAAGCGTTCCAGTGGTTTTACTTACATATCACTTGTACAAACGGCTAGTATCGACAATATTCGAAAAATCTCGTGTTCCAGCAATTTTTTCTCAATTTCCTCTGAAATATCAGGCGAAATGAGGAATCTTGGAAAAACAAGACGTTCCAGTGGTTTTACTTACATTTCACTGGTACAAACGGCCAGTACCGTGAATATTCGAAATATCTCGTGTTCCAGCAATTTTTCTCAATTTCCTCTGAAATATCAGACGAAATGAAGAATTTTTGACAAATAAGACGTTGTAGTGGTTTTACTTACATTTCATTGGTACAAACGGCCAGTTTCGAGAATATTCGAAAAATCTCGTGTTCTAGTAGTTTTTTCTCAATTTCCTCTTAAATATCAGGCGAAATGAAGAATCTTGATAAAATAAAGCGTTCCAGTGGTTTTACTTACATTTCAATGGTACAAACGGCCAGTATCGAGAATATTTGAAAAATCTCGTGTTCCAGCAGTGTTTTCTCAATTTCCTCTACCATATCAGGCGAAATAAAGAATCTTGGAAAAATAAAGCGTTCCAGTGGTTTTACTTACATTTCAATAATACAAACGGCCAGTATCGAGAATATTTGAAAAATCTCGTGTTCCAGCAATTTTCTCTCAATTTTCTCTGAAATATCAGACGAAATGAAGAATCTTTGAAAAATTAGACGTTCCAGTGGTTTTACTTACATTTCACTGGTACAAACGGCCAGTATCGAGAATATCTGAAAAATCTCGTGTTCCAGTAGTTTTTTCTCAATTTCCTCTGAAATATCAGGCGAAATGAAGAATCTTTGAAAAATAAAGCGTTCTAGTGGTTTTTCTTACATTTCACTGGTACAAACGGCCAGTATCGAGAATATTCGAAAAATCTCGTGTTCCAGCAATTTTTTCTCAATTTCCTCTTAAATATCAGGCGAAATGAAGAATCTTGGAAAAATAAGACGTTCCAGTGGTTTTACTTACATTTCAAGGGTACAAACGGCCAGTACCGTGAATATTCGAAAAATCTCGTGTTCCAGCAATTTTTTCTCAATTTCCTCTTAAATATCAGGCGAAATGAAGAATCTTGGAAAAATAAGACGTTCCAGTGGTTTTACTTACATATCACTTGTACAAACGGCCAGTATCGAGAATATTCGAAAAATCTCGTGTTCCAGCAATTTTTTCTCAATTTCCTCTTAAATATCAGGCGAAATGAAGAATCTTGGAAAAATAAGACGTTCCAGTGGTTTTACTTACATTTCATTGGTACAAACGGCCAGTTTCGAGAATATTCGAAAAATCTCGTGTTCTAGTAGTTTTTTCTCAATTTCCTCTGAAATATCAGGCGAAATGAAGAATCTTTGAAAAATTAGACGTTCCAGTGGTTTTACTTACATTTCACTGGTACAAACGGCCAGTATCGAGAATATCTGAAAAATCTCGTGTTCCAGTAGTTTTTTCTCAATTTCTTCTGAAATATCAGGCGAAATGAAGAATCTTTGAAAAATAAAGCGTTCTAGTGGTTTTACTTACATATCACTGGTACAAACGGCCAGTACCGTGAATATTTGAAAAATCCCGTGTTCCAGCAATTTTTTCTCAATTTCCTCTGAAATATCAGGCGAAATGAAGAATCTTGGAAAAATAAGACGTTCCAGTGGTTTTACTTACATTTCATTGGTACAAACGGCCAGTTTCGAGAATATTCGAAAAATCTCGTGTTCTAGTAGTTTTTTCTCAATTTCCTCTTAAATATCAGGCGAAATGAAGAATCTTGATAAAATACAGCGTTCCAGTGGTTTTACTTACATTTCAATGGTACAAACGGCCAGTATCGAGAATATTTGAAAAATCTCGTGTTCCAGCTGTGTTTTCTCAATTTCCTCTACCATATCAGGCGAAATAAAGAATCTTGGAAAAATAAAGCGTTCCAGTGGTTTTACTTACATTTCAATAATACAAACGGCCAGTATCGAGAATATCTGAAAAATCTCGTGTTCCAGTAGTTTTTTCTCAATTTCCTCTGAAATATCAGGCGAAATGAAGAATCTTTGAAAAATTAGACGTTCCAGTGGTTTTACTTACATTTCACTGGTACAAACGGCCAGTATCGAGAATATCTGAAAAATCTCGTGTTCCAGTAGTTTTTTCTCAATTTCTTCTGAAATATCAGGCGAAATGAAGAATCTTTGAAAAATAAAGCGTTCTAGTGGTTTTACTTACATATCACTGGTACAAACGGCCAGTACCGTGAATATTCGAAAAATCTCGTGTTCCAGCAATTTTTTCTCAATTTCCTCTTAAATATCAGGCGAAATGAAGAATCTTGGAAAAATAAGACGTTCCAGTGGTTTTACTTACATATCACTTGTACAAACGGCCAGTATCGAGAATATCTGAAAAATCTCGTGTTTCAGTAGTTTTTTCTCAATTTCCTCTGAAATATCAGGCGAAATGAAGAATCTTTGAAAAATTAGACGTTCCAGTGGTTTTACTTACATTTCACTGGTACAAACGGCCAGTATCGAGAATATCTGAAAAATCTCGTGTTCCAGCAATTTTTTCTCAATTTCCTCTTAAATATCAGGCGAAATGAAGAATCTTGGAAAAATAAAACGTTCCAGTGGTTTTACTTACATATCACTGGTACAAACGGCCAGTACCGTGAATATTTGAAAAATCCCGTGTTCCAGCAATTTTTTCTCAATTTCCTCTGAAATATCAGACGAAATGAAGAATTTTCGACAAATAAGACGTTCCAGTGGTTTTACTTACATTTCAATGGTACAAACGGCCAGTTTCGAGAATATTTGAAAAATCTCGTGTTCCAGTAGTTTTTTGTCAATTTCCTCTTAAATATCAGGCGAAATGAAGAATCTTTAAAAAATAAAGCGTTCCAGTGGTTTTACTTACATATCACTTGTACAAACGGCTAGTATCGACAATATTCGAAAAATCTCGTGTTCCAGCAATTTTTTCTCAATTTCCTCTAAAATATCAGGCGAAATGAAGAATCTTGGAAAAATAAGACGTTCCAGTGGTTTTACTGACATATCACTGGTACAAACGGCCAGTACCGTGAATATTTGAAAAATCCCGTGTTCCTGTAGTTTTTTCTCAATTTCCTCTGAAATATCAGGCGAAATGAAGAATTTTCGACAAATAAGACGTTCCAGTGGTTTTACTTACATTTCATTGGTACAAACGGCCAGTTTCGAGAATATTCGAAAAATCTCGTGTGCCAGTAGTTTTTTCTCAATCTCCTCTTAAATATCAGGCGAAATGAAGAATCTTGATAAAATAAAGCGTTCCAGTGGTTTTACTTACATATCACTGGTACAAACGGCCAGTACCGTGAATATTTGAAAAATCCCGTGTTCCAGTAGTTTTTTCTCAATTTCCTCTTAAATATCAGGCGAAATGAAGAATCTTTAAAAAATAAAGTTCCAGTGGTTTTACTTACATATCACTTGTACAAACGGCTAGTACCGACAATATTCGAAAAATCTCGTGTTCCAGCAATTTTTTCTCAATTTCCTCTGAAATATCAGGCGAAATGAGGAATCTTGGAAAAACAAGACGTTCCAGTGGTTTTACTTACATTTCACTGGTACAAACGGCCAGTACCGTGAATATTCGAAATATCTCGTGTTCCAGCAATTTTTTCTCAATTTCCTCTGAAATATCAAGCGAAATGAAGAATCTTGGAAAAATAAAGCGTTCCAGTGGTTTTACTTACATATCACTGGTACAAACGGCCAGTACCGTGAATATTTGAAAAATCCCGTGTTCCAGTAGTTTTTTCTCAATTTCCTCTGAAATATCAGGCGAAATGAAGAATTTTCGACAAATAAGACGTTCCAGTGGTTTTACTTACATTTCATTGGTACAAACGGCCAGTTTCGAGAATATTCGAAAAATCTCGTGTTCCAGTAGTTTTTTCTCAATTTCCTCTTAAATACCAGGCGAAATGAAGAATCTTGATAAAATAAAGCGTTCCAGTGGTTTTACTTACAATTCTGGTACAAACGGCCAGTATCGAGAATATTTGAAAAATCTCGTGTTCCAGCAGTGTTTTCTCAATGTCCTCTACCATATCAGGCGAAATAAAGAATCTTGGAAAAATAAAGCGTTCCAGTGGTTTTACTTACATTTCAATGGTACAAACGGCCAGTATCGAGAATATTTGAAAAATCTCGTGTTCCAGCAATTTTCTCTCAATTTCCTCTGAAATATCAGACGAAATGAAGAATCTTTGAAAAATAAGACGTTCCAGTGGTTTTACTTACATTTCACTGGTACAAACGGCCAGTATCGAGAATATCTGAAAAATCTCGTGTTCCAGTAGTTTTTTCTCAATTTCCTCTGAAATATCAGGCGAAATGAAGAATCTTTGAAAAATAAAGCGTTCCAGTGGTCTTACTTACATTTCAATGGTACAAACGGCCAGTATCGAGAATATTTGAAAAATCTCGTGTTCCAGTAGTTTTTTCTCAATTTCCTCTTAAATATCAGGCGAAATGAAGAATCTTGATAAAATAAAGCGTTCCAGTGGTTTTACTTACATTTCAATGGTACAAACGGCCAGTATCGAGAATATTTGAAAAATCTCGTGTTCCAGCAATTTTCTCTCAATTTCCTCTGAAATATCAGACGAAATGAAGAATCTTTGAAAAATAAGACGTTCCAGTGGTTTTACTTACATTTCACTGGTACAAACGGCCAGTATCGAGAATATCTGAAAAATCTCGTGTTCCAGTAGTTTTTTCTCAATTTCCTCTGAAATATCAGGCGAAATAAAGAATCTTGGAAAAATAAAGCGTTCCAGTGGTTTTACTTACATTTCAATGGTACAAACGGCCAGTATCGAGAATATTTGAAAAATCTCGTGTTCTAGCAATTTTCTCTCAATTTCCTCTGAAATATCAGACGAAATGAAGAATCTTTGAAAAATAAGACGTTCCAGTGGTTTTACTTACATTTCACTGGTACAAACGGCCAGTATCGAGAATATCTGAAAAATCTCGTGTTCCAGTAGTTTTTTCTCAATTTCCTCTGAAATATCAGGCGAAATGAAGAATCTTGGAAATATAAGACATTCCAGTGGTTTTACTTACATTTCACTGGTACAAACGGCCAGTACCGTGAATATTTGAAAAATCCCGTGTTCCAGTAGTTTTTTCTCAATTTCCTCTGAAATATCAGGCGAAATGAAGAATTTTCGACAAATAAGACGTTCCAGTGGTTTTACTTACATTTCATTGGTACAAACGGCCAGTATCGAGAATATTTGAAAATCTCGTGTTCCAGCAGTGTTTTCTCAATTTCCTCTACAATATCAGGCGAAATGAAGAATCTTGGAAAAATAAGGCGTTCCAGTGGTTTTACTTACATTTCAATGGTACAAACGGCCAGTATCGAGAATATTTCAAAATCTCGTGTTCCAGCAGTGTTTTCTCAATTCCCTCTAAAATATCAGGCGAAATGAAGAATCTTGGAAAAATATAGCGTTCCAGTGGTTTTACTTACATTTCATTGGTACAAACGGCCAGTATCGAGAATATTCGAAAAATCTCGTGTTCCAGCAATTTTTTCTCAATTTCCTCTGAAATATCAGGCGAAATGAAGAATCTTGGAAAAATAAGACGTTCCAGTGGTTTTGCTTACATTTCACTGGTACAAACGGCCAGTATCGAGAATATCTGAAAAATCTCGTGTTCCAGTAGTTTTTTCTCAATTTCCTCTGAAATATCAGGCGAAATAAAGAATCTTGGAAAAATAAAGCGTTCCAGTGGTTTTACTTACATTTCAATGGTACAAACGGCCAGTATCGAGAATATTTGAAAAATCTCGTGTTCTAGCAATTTTCTCTCAATTTCCTCTGAAATATCAGACGAAATGAAGAATCTTTGAAAAATAAGACGTTCCAGTGGTTTTACTTACATTTCACTGGTACAAACGGCCAGTATCGAGAATATCTGAAAAATCTCGTGTTCCAGTAGTTTTTTCTCAATTTCCTCTGAAATATCAGGCGAAATGAAGAATCTTGGAAATATAAGACATTCCAGTGGTTTTACTTACATTTCACTGGTACAAACGGCCAGTACCGTGAATATTTGAAAAATCCCGTGTTCCAGTAGTTTTTTCTCAATTTCCTCTGAAATATCAGGCGAAATGAAGAATTTTCGACAAATAAGACGTTCCAGTGGTTTTACTTACATTTCATTGGTACAAACGGCCAGTATCGAGAATATTTCAAAATCTCGTGTTCCAGTAGTTTTTTCTCAATTTCCTCTTAAATATCAGGCGAAATGAAGAATCTTGATAAAATAAAGCGTTCCAGTGGTCTTACTTACATTTCAATGGTACAAACGGCCAGTACCGTGAATATTTGAAAAATCCCGTGTTCCAGTAGTTTTTTCTCAATTTCCTCTGAAATATCAGGCGAAATGAAGAATTTTCGACAAATAAGACGTTCCAGTGGTTTTACTTACATTTCATTGGTACAAACGGCCAGTATCGAGAATATTTGAAAATCTCGTGTTCCAGCAGTGTTTTCTCAATTTCCTCTACAATATCAGGCGAAATGAAGAATCTTGGAAAAATAAGGCGTTCCAGTGGTTTTACTTACATTTCAATGGTACAAACGGCCAGTATCGAGAATATTTTAAAATCTCGTGTTCCAGCAGTGTTTTCTCAATTCCCTCTAAAATATCAGGCGAAATGAAGAATCTTGGAAAAATATAGCGTTCCAGTGGTTTTACTTACATTTCATTGGTACAAACGGCCAGTATCGAGAATATTCGAAAAATCTCGTGTTCCAGCAATTTTTTCTCAATTTCCTCTGAAATATCAGGCGAAATGAAGAATCTTGGAAAAATAAGACGTTCCAGTGGTTTTGCTTACATTTCACTGGTACAAACGGCCAGTACCGTGAATATTTGAAAAATCCCGTGTTCCAGTAGTTTTTTCTCAATTTCCTCTGAAATATCAGGCGAAATAAAGAATCTTGGAAAAATATAGCGTTCCAGTGGTTTTACTTACATTTCATTGGTACAAACGGCCAGTATCGAGAATATTCGAAAAATCTCGTGTTCCAGCAATTTTTTCTCAATTTCCTCTGAAATATCAGGCGAAATGAAGAATCTTGGAAAAATAAGACGTTCCAGTGGTTTTACTTACATTTCACTGGTACAAACGGCCAGTACCGT
>CAXAQU010000233.1:0-31094 GCA_963971155.1 Anthrax anthrax
AATACTTGAAAAATATCGTGTTCCAGCAGTTTTTTCTCAATTCCCTCTGAAATATCACGCGAAGTGAAGAATCTTGGAAAAATAAGGCCTTCCAGTGGTTTTACTTACATTTCAATGGTACAAAAGGGCCAGTATCGAGAATACTTGAAAAATATCGTGTTCCAGCAGTGTTTTCTCAATTTCTTCTAAAATATCAGGCGAAATGAAGAATCTGGATAAAATAAGGCGTTCCAGTGGTTTTACTTACATTTCAATGGTACAAACGGCCAGTATCGAGAATATTTGAAAAATCTCATGTTCCAGAAGTTTTTCCCCCAATTTCCTCTGAAGTATCAGGCAAAATGAAGTATCTTGGAAAAATAAGGCGTTCTAATGGTTATACTTACATTTCAATGGTACAAAACGGCCAGTATCGAGAATATTTGAAAATTTCTCGTGTTCTAGCAGTGTTTTCCTCATTTTCCTCTAAAATATCGGTCGAAATGAAGAATCTTGGAAAAATAAGGCGTTCCAGTGATTTTACTTACATTTCAATGGTACAAACGGCCAGCATCGAGAATACTTGAAAAATATCGTGTTCCAGCAGTTTTTTTCTCAATTCCCTCTGAAATATCACGCGAAGTGAAGAATCTTGGAAAAATAAGGCGTTCCAGTGGTTTTACTTACATTTCATGTACAAAGGGCCAGTATCGAGAATATTTGAAAGATCTCGTGTTCCAGCAGTTTTCTCTACTTCGTCTGAAATATCAGGCGAAATGAAATATCTTGGAAAAATAAGGGCGTTCTAGTGGTTTTACTTACATTTCAATGGTACAAAGGGCCAGTATCGAGAATATTTGAAAAAATCTCGTGTTCCAGCAGTTTTCTCTCAATTTCCTCTGAAATATCGGTCGAAATGAAGAATCTTGGAAAAATTAAGGCGTTCCAGTGATTTTACTTACATTTCAATGGTACAAACGGCCAGTATCGAGAATACTTGAAAAATATCGTGTTCCAGCAGTTTTTTCTCAATTCCCTCTGAAATATCAGGCGAAATGAAATATCTTGGAAAAATAAGGTGTTCTAGTGGTTTTACTTACATTTCAATGGTACAAACGGCCAGTATCGAGAATATTTGAAAATTCTCGTGTTCCAGAAGTGTTTTCTCAATTTCCTCTAAAATATCAGGCGAAATGAAGAATTTTGGAAAAATAAGGCCTTCCAGTGGTTTTACTTACATTTCAATGGTACAAAGGGCCAGTATCGAGAATACTTGAAAAATATCGTGTTCCAGCAGTTTTTTCTCAATTCCCTCTGAAATATCACGCGAAGTGAAGAATCTTGGAAAAATAAGGCGTTCCAGTGGTTTTACTTACATTTCAATGGTACAAACGGCCAGTAACGAGAATATTTGAAAATTCTCGTGTTCCAGGAGTGTTTTCTCAATTTCCAATAAAATATCAGGCGAAATGAAGAATCTTGGAAAAAAAAGGCGTTCCAGTGATTTTACTTACATTTCAATGGTACAAACGGCCAGTATCGAGAATACTTGAAAAATATCGTGTTCCAGCAGTTTTTTCTCAATTCCCTCTGAAATATCACGCGAAGTGAAGAATCTTGGAAAAATAAGGCGTTCCAGTGGTTTTACTTACATTTCAATGGTACAAACGGCCAGTAACGAGAATATTTGAAAATTCTCGTGTTCCAGAAGTTTTTCTCAATATCCACAAAAATATCAAGCGAAATGAAGAATCTGGATAAAATAAAGGGTTCCAGTGGTTTTACTTACATTCCAATAATACAAAGGGCCAGTATCGAGAATATTTGAAAGATCTCGTGTTCCAGCAGTTTTTTCTCAATTTCCTCTGAATTATGCGGCGAAATGAAGAATCTTGGAAAAATAAGGCCTTCCAGTGGTTTTACTTACATTTCAATGGTACAAAGGGCCAGTATCGAGAATATTTGAAAGATCTCGTGTTCCAGCAGTTTTTTCTCAATTTCCTCTGAATTATGCGGCGAAATGAAGAATCTTGGAAAAATAAGGCGTTCCAGTGGTTTTACTTACATTTAATGGTACAAAGGGCCAGTAACGAGAATATTTGAAAATTCTCGTGTTCCAGGAGTGTTTTCTCAATTTCCTCTAAAATATCGGTCGAAATGAAGAATCTTGGAAAAATAAGGCGTTCCAGTGATTTTACTTACATTTCAATGGTACAAACGGCAAGTATCGAGAATACTGGAAAAATTTCGTGTTCCAGCAGTTTTTTCTCAATTCCCTCTGAAATATCACGCGAAGTGAAGAATCTTGGAAAAATAAGGCGTTCCAGTGGTTTTACTTACATTTCAATGGTACAAACGGCCAGTAACGAGAATATTTGAAAATTCTCGTGTTCCAGGAGTGTTTTCTCAATTTCCTCTAAAATATCGGTCGAAATGAAGAATCTTGGAAAAATAAGGCGTTCCAGTGATTTTACTTACATTTCAATGGTACAAACGGCCAGTATCGAGAATACTTGAAAAATATCGTGTTCCAGCAGTTTTTTCTCAATTCCCTCTGAAATATCACGCGAAGTGAAGAATCTTGGAAAAATAAGGCGTTCCAGTGGTTTTACTTACATTTCAATGGTACAAACGGCCAGTAACGAGAATATTTGATAATTCTCGTGTTCCAGAAGTTTTTCTCAATATCCACAGAAATATCAGGCGAAATGAAGAATCTGGATAAAATAAAGCGTTCCAGTGGTTTTACTTACATTCCAATAATACAAAGGGCCAGTATCGAGAATATTTGAAAGATCTCGTGTTCCAGCAGTGTTTTCTCAATTTCCTCTAAAATATCAGGCGAAATGAAGAATCTTGGAAAAATAAGGCGTTCTAGTGGTTTTACTTACATTTCAATGGTTCAAACGGCCAGTATCGAGAATATTTGAAAAATCTCGTGTTCCAGCAGTGTTTTCTCAATTTCCTCTAAAATATCAGGCGAAATCAAGAATCTTGGAAAAATAAAGCGTTCCAGTGGTTTTACTTACATTTCAATGGTTCAAACCAGTGGTTCCAGTGGTTTTACTTACATTTCAATGGTACAAACGGCCAGTATCGATAATATTTGAAAGATCACGTGTTCCAGCAGTTTTTTCTCAATTTCCTCTGAAATATCAGGCGAAATGAAGTATCTTGGAAAAATAAGGCGTTCTAGTGGTTTTACTTACATTTCAATGGTACAAAGGGCCAGTATCGAGAATATTTGGAAAATCTCGTGTTCCAGCAGTTTTTTCTCAATTTCCTCTGAAATATCAGGCGAAATGAAGTATCTTGGAAAAACAAGGCGTTCTAGAGGTTTTACTTACATTTCAATGGTACAAACTGCCAGTATCGAGAATATTTGAAAATTCTCGTGTTCCAGCAGTTTTTTCTCAATTTCATCTGAAATATCAGGCGAAATGAAGTATCTTGGAAAAACAAGGCGTTCTAGAGGTTTTACATACATTTCAATGGTACAAACTGCCAGTATCGAGAATATTTGAAAATTCTCGTGTTAAAGCAGTGTTTTCTCAATTTCCTCTAAAATATCAGGCGAAATGAAGAATCTTGGAAAAATAAAGCGTTCCAGTGGTTTTACTTACATTTCAATGGTTCAAACCAGTGGTTCCAGTGGTTTTACTTACATTTCAATGGTACAAACGGCCAGTATCGATAATATTTGAAAGATCACGTGTTCCAGCAGTGTTTTCTCAATTTCCTCTAAAATATCAGGCGAAATGAAGAATCTTGGAAAAATAAAGCGTTCCAGTGGTTTTACTTACATTTCAATGGTTCAAACCAGTGGTTCCAGTGGTTTTACTTACATTTCAATGGTACAAACGGCCAGTATCGATAATATTTGAAAGATCACGTGTTCCAGCAGTTTTTTCTCAATTTCCTCTGAAATATCAGGCGAAATGAAGTATCTTGGAAAAATAAGGCGTTCTAGTGGTTTTACTTACATTTCAATGGTACAAAGGGCCAGTATCGAGAATATTTGGAAAATCTCGTGTTCCAGCAGTTTTTTCTCAATTTCCTCTGAAATATCAGGCGAAATGAAGTATCTTGGAAAAATAAGGCGTTCTAGAGGTTTTACTTACATTTCAATGGTACAAACTGCCAGTATCGAGAATATTTGAAAATTCTCGTGTTCCAGCAGTTTTTTCTCAATTTCCTCTGAAATATCAGGCGAAATGAAGTATCTTGGAAAAACAAGGCGTTCTAGAGGTTTTACTTACATTTCAATGGTACAAACTGCCAGTATCGAGAATATTTGAAAATTCTCGTGTTCCAGCAGTGTTTTCTCAATTTTCTCTAAAATATCAGGCGAAATGAAGAATCTTGGAAAAATAAGGCCTTCCAGTGGTTTTACTTACATTTCAATGGTACAAACGGCCAGAATCGAGAATATTTGAAAAATCCCGTGTTCCAGCAGTGATTTCTCAATTTCCTCTAAAATATCAGGCGATATGAAGAATCTTGGAAAAATAAGGCCTTCCAGTGGTTTTACTTACATTTCAATGGTACAAAACGGCCAGTATCGAGAATATTTGAAAAATCTCGTGTTCCAGCAGTGTTTTCTCAATTTCCTCTGAATTATCCTGCGAAATGAAGAATTTTGGAAAAATAAGGCCTTCCAGTGGTTTTACTTACATTCAAATGGTACAAACTGCCAGTATCGAGAATATTTGAAAGATCTCGTGTTCCAGCAGTGTTTTCTCAATTTCCTCTGAATTATCCTGCGAAATGAAGAATTTTGGAAAAATAAGGCCTTCCAGTGGTTTTACTTACATTCAAATGGTACAAACTGCCAGTATCGAGAATATTTGAAAAATCTCGTGTTCCAGCAGTGTTTTCTCAATTTCCTCTGAATTATCCTGCGAAATGAAGAATTTTGGAAAAATAAGGCCTTCCAGTGGTTTTACTTACATTCAAATGGTACAAACTGCCAGTATCGAGAATATTTGAAAGATCTCGTGTTCCAGCAGTGATCTCTCAATTTCCTCTAAAATATCAGGCGATATGAAGTATCTTGGAAAAATAAGGCGTTCTAATGGTTATACTTACATTTCAATGGTACAAACGGCCAGTATCGAGAATACTTGAAAAATATCGTGTTCCAGCAGTTTTTTCTCAATTCCCTCTGAAATATCACGCGAAGTGAAGAATCTTGGAAAAATAAGGCGTTCCAGTGGTTTTACTTACATTTCAATGGTACAAACGGCCAGAATCGAGAATATTTGAAAAATCCCGTGTTCCAGCAGTGATTTCTCAATTTCCTCTAAAATATCAGGCGATATGAAGAATCTTGGAAAAATAAGGCCTTCCAGTGGTTTTACTTACATTTCAATGGTACAAACGGCCAGTATCGAGAATATTTGAAAAATCTCGTGTTCCAGCAGTGTTTTCTCAATTTCCTCTGAATTATCCTGCGAAATGAAGAATTTTGGAAAAATAAGGCCTTCCAGTGGTTTTACTTAAATTCAAATGGTACAAACTGCCAGTATCGAGAATATTTGAAAATTCTCGTGTTCCAGCAGTGTTTTCTCAATTTTCTCTAAAATATCAGGCGAAATGAAGAATCTTGGAAAAATAAGGCCTTCCAGTGGTTTTACTTACATTTCAATGGTACAAACGGCCAGAATCGAGAATATTTGAAAAATCTCGTGTTCCAGCAGTGTTTTCTCAATTTCCTCTGAATTATCCTGCGAAATGAAGAATTTTGGAAAAATAAGGCCTTCCAGTGGTTTTACTTACATTTCAATGGTACAAACGGCCAGAATCGAGAATATTTGAAAAATCCCGTGTTCCAGCAGTGATTTCTCAATTTCCTCTAAAATATCAGGCGATATGAAGATACTTGGAAAAATAAGGCCTTCCAGTGGTTTTACTTACATTTCAATGGTACAAACGGCCAGTATCGAGAATATTTGAAAAATCTCGTGTTCCAGCAGTGTTTTTTCAATTTCCTCTGAATTATCCTGCGAAATGAAGAATTTTGGAAAAATAAGGCCTTCCAGTGGTTTTACTTACATTCAAATGGTACAAACTGCCAGTATCGAGAATATTTGAAAGATCTCGTGTTCCAGCAGTGATTTCTCAATTTCCTCTAAAATATCAGGCGATATGAAGTATCTTGGAAAAATAAGGCGTTCTAATGGTTATACTTACATTTCAATGGTACAAACGGCCAGTATCGAGAATACTTGAAAAATATCGTGTTCCAGCAGTTTTTTCTCAATTCCCTCTGAAATATCACGCGAAGTTAAGAATCTTGGAAAAATAAGGCGTTCCAGTGGTTTTACTTACATTTCAATGGTACAAACGGCCAGTAACGAGAATATTTGAAAATTCTCGTGTTCCAAGAGTGTTTTCTCAATTTCCTCTAAAATATCGGTCGAAATGAAGAATCTTGGAAAAATAAGGCGTTCCATTGATTTTACTTACATTTCAATGGTACAAACGGCCAGTATCGAGAATACTTGAAAAATATCGTGTTCCAGCAGTTTTTTCTCAATTCCCTCTGAAATATCACGCGAAGTGAAGAATCTTGGAAAAATAAGGCGTTCCAGTGGTTTTACTTACATTTCAATGGTACAAACGGCCAGTAACGAGAATATTTGAAGATTCTCGTGTTCCAGAAGTTTTTCTCAATATCCACAAAAATATCAGGCGAAATGAAGAATCTGGATTAAATAAAGCGTTCCAGTGGTTTTACTTACATTCCAATAATACAAAGGGCCAGTATCGAGAATATTTGAAAGATCTCGTGTTCCAGCAGTGTTTTCTCAATTTCCTCTAAAATATCAGGCGAAATGAAGAATCTTGGAAAAATAAGGCGTTCTAGTGGTTTTACTTACATTTCAATGGTTCAAACGGCCAGTATCGAGAATATTTGAAAAATCTCGTGTTCCAGCAGTGTTTTCTCAATTTCCTCTAAAATATCAGGCGAAATGAAGAATCTTGGAAAAATAAAGCGTTCCAGTGGTTTTACTTACATTTCAATGGTTCAAACCAGTGGTTCCAGTGGTTTTACTTACATTTCAATGGTACAAACGGCCAGTATCGATAATATTTGAAAGATCACGTGTTCCAGCAGTTTTTTCTCAATTTCCTCTGAAATATTAGGCGAAATGAAGTATCTTGGAAAAATAAGGCGTTCTAGTGGTTTTACTTACATTTCAATGGTACAAAGGGCCAGTATCGAGAATATTTGGAAAATCTCGTGTTCCAGCAGTTTTTTCTCAATTTCATCTGAAATATCAGGCGAAATGAAGTATCTTGGAAAAACAAGGCGTTCTAGAGGTTTTACTTACATTTCAATGGTACAAACTGCCAGTATCGAGAATATTTGAAAATTCTCGTGTTCCAGCAGTTTTTTCTCAATTTCCTCTGAAATATCAGGCGAAATGAAGTATCTTGGAAAAACAAGGCGTTCTAGAGGTTTTACTTACATTTCAATGGTACAAACTGCCAGTATCGAGAATATTTGAAAATTCTCGTGTTCCAGCAGTGTTTTCTCAATTTCCTCTAAAGTATCAGGCGAAATGAAGAATCTTGGAAAAATAAAGCGTTCCAGTGGTTTTACTTACATTTCAATGGTTCAAACCAGTGGTTCCAGTGGTTTTACTTACATTTCAATGGTACAAACGGCCAGTATCGATAATATTTGAAAGATCACGTGTTCCAGCAGTGTTTTCTCAATTTCCTCTAAAATATCAGGCGAAATGAAGAATCTTGGAAAAATAAAGCGTTCCAGTGGTTTTACTTACATTTCAATGGTTCAAACCAGTGGTTCCAGTGGTTTTACTTACATTTCAATGGTACAAACGGCCAGTATCGATAATATTTGAAAGATCACGTGTTCCAGCAGTTTTTTCTCAATTTCCTCTGAAATATCAGGCGAAATGAAGTATCTTGGAAAAATAAGGCGTTCTAGTGGTTTTACTTACATTTCAATAGTACAAAGGGCCAGTATCGAGAATATTTGGAAAATCTCGTGTTCCAGCAGTTTTTTCTCAATTTCCTCTGAAATATCAGGCGAAATGAAGTATCTTGGAAAAACAAGGCGTTCTAGAGGTTTTACTTACATTTCAATGGTACAAACTGCCAGTATCGAGAATATTTGAAAATTCTCGTGTTCCAGCAGTTTTTTCTCAATTTCCTCTGAAATATCAGGCGAAATGAAGTATCTTGGAAAAACAAGGCGTTCTAGAGGTTTTACTTACATTTCAATGGTACAAACTGCCAGTATCGAGAATATTTGAAAAATCTCGTGTTCCAGCAGTGTTTTCTCAATTTCCTCTGAATTATCCTGCGAAATGAAGAATTTTGGAAAAATAAGGCCTTCCAGTGGTTTTACTTACATTTCAATGGTACAAACGGCCAGAATCGAGAATATTTGAAAAATCCCGTGTTCCAGCAGTGATTTCTCAATTTCCTCTAAAATATCAGGCGATATGAAGAATCTTGGAAAAATAAGGCCTTCCAGTGGTTTTACTTACATTTCAATGGTACAAACGGCCAGTATCGAGAATATTTGAAAAATCTCGTGTTCCAGCAGTGTTTTCTCAATTTCCTCTGAATTATCCTGCGAAATGAAGAATTTTGGAAAAATAAGGCCTTCCAGTGGTTTTACTTACATTTCAATGGTACAAAGGGCCAGTATCGAGAATACTTGAAAAATATCGTGTTCCAGCAGTGTTTTCTCAATTTCTTCTAAAATATCAGGCGAAATGAAGAATCTGGATAAAATAAGGCGTTCCAGTGGTTTTACTTACATTTCAATGGTACAAACGGCCAGTATCGAGAATATTTGAAAAATCTCGTGTTCCAGAAGTGTTTTCTCAATTTCCTCTGAATTATCCTGCGAAATGAAGAATTTTGGAAAAATAAGGCCTTCCAATGGTTTTACTTACATTTCAATGGTACAAAGGGCCAGTATCGAGAATACTTGAAAAATATCGTGTTCCAGCAGTGTTTTCTCAATTTCTTCTAAAATATCAGGCGAAATGAAGAATCTGGATAAAATAAGGCGTTCCAGTGGTTTTACTTACATTTCAATGGTACAAACGGCCAGTATCGAGAATACTTGAAAAATTTCGTGTTCCAGCAGTTTTTTCTCAATTCCCTCTGAAATATCACGCGAAGTGAAGAATCTTGGAAAAATAAGGCGTTCCAGTGGTTTTACTTACATTTCAATGGTACAAACGGCCAGTAACGAGAATATTTGAAAATTCTCGTGTTCCAGGAGTGTTTTCTCAATTTCCTCTAAAATATCGGTCGAAATGAAGAATCTTGGAAAAATAAGGCGTTCCAGTGATTTTACTTACATTTCAATGGTACAAACGGCCAGTATCGAGAATACTTGAAAAATATCGTGTTCCAGCAGTTTTTTCTCAATTCCCTCTGAAATATCACGCGAAGTGAAGAATCTTGGAAAAATAAGGCCTTCCAGTGGTTTTACTTACATTTCAATGGTACAAAGGGCCAGTATCGAGAATACTTGAAAAATATCGTGTTCCAGCAGTGTTTTCTCAATTTCTTCTAAAATATCAGGCGAAATGAAGAATCTGGATAAAATAAGGCGTTCCAGTGGTTTTACTTACATTTCAATGGTACAAGGGGCCAGTATCGAGAATATTTGAAAAATCTCATGTTCCAGAAGTTTTTCCCAATTTCCTCTGAAGTATCAGGCAAAATGAAGTATCTTGGAAAAATAAGGCGTTCTAGAGGTTTTACTTACATTTCAATGGTACAAACTGCCAGTATCGAGAATATTTGAAAATTCTCGTGTTCCAGCAGTTTTTTCTCAATTTCCTCTGAAATATCAGGCGAAATGAAGTATCTTGGAAAAACAAGGCGTTCTAGAGGTTTTACTTACATTTCAATGGTACAAACTGCCAGTATCGAGAATATTTGAAAAATCTCGTGTTCCAGCAGTGTTTTCTCAATTTCCTCTGAATTATCCTGCGAAATGAAGAATTTTGGAAAAATAAGGCCTTCCAGTGGTTTTACTTACATTTCAATGGTACAAACGGCCAGAATCGAGAATATTTGAAAAATCCCGTGTTCCAGCAGTGATTTCTCAATTTCCTCTAAAATATCAGGCGATATGAAGAATCTTGGAAAAATAAGGCGTTCCAGTGGTTTTACTTACATTTCAATGGTACAAACGGCCAGTAACGAGAATATTTGAAAATTCTCGTGTTCCAGAAGTTTTTCTCAATATCCACAAAAATATCAGGCGAAATGAAGAATCTGGATTAAATAAAGCGTTCCAGTGGTTTTACTTACATTCCAATAATACAAAGGGCCAGTATCGAGAATATTTGAAAGATCTCGTGTTCCAGCAGTGTTTTCTCAATTTCCTCTAAAATATCAGGCGAAATGAAGAATCTTGTAAAAATAAGGCGTTCTAGTGGTTTTACTTACATTTCAATGGTTCAAACGGCCAGTATCGAGAATATTTGAAAAATCTCGTGTTCCAGCAGTGTTTTCTCAATTTCCTCTAAAATATCAGGCGAAATGAAGAATCTTGGAAATATAAAGCGTTCCAGTGGTTTTACTTACATTTCAATGGTTCAAACCAGTGGTTCCAGTGGTTTTACTTACATTTCAATGGTACAAACGGCCAGTATCGATAATATTTGAAAGATCACGTGTTCCAGCAGTTTTTTCTCAATTTCCTCTGAAATATTAGGCGAAATGAAGTATCTTGGAAAAATAAGGCGTTCTAGTGGTTTTACTTACATTTCAATGGTACAAAGGGCCAGTATCGAGAATATTTGGAAAATCTCGTGTTCCAGCAGTTTTTTCTCAATTTCATCTGAAATATCAGGCGAAATGAAGTATCTTGGAAAAACAAGGCGTTCTAGAGGTTTTACTTACATTTCAATGGTACAAACTGCCAGTATCGAGAATATTTGAAAATTCTCGTGTTCCAGCAGTTTTTTCTCAATTTCCTCTGAAATATCAGGCGAAATGAAGTATCTTGGAAAAACAAGGCGTTCTAGAGGTTTTACTTACATTTCAATGGTACAAACTGCCAGTATCGAGAATATTTGAAAATTCTCGTGTTCCAGCAGTGTTTTCTCAATTTCCTCTAAAATATCAGGCGAAATGAAGAATCTTGGAAAAATAAAGCGTTCCAGTGGTTTTACTTACATTTCAATGGTTCAAACCAGTGGTTCCAGTGGTTTTACTTACATTTCAATGGTACAAACGGCCAGTATCGATAATATTTGAAAGATCACGTGTTCCAGCAGTGTTTTCTCAATTTCCTCTAAAATATCAGGCGAAATGAAGAATCTTGGAAAAATAAAGCGTTCCAGTGGTTTTACTTACATTTCAATGGTTCAAACCAGTGGTTCCAGTGGTTTTACTTACATTTCAATGGTACAAACGGCCAGTATCGATAATATTTGAAAGATCACGTGTTCCAGCAGTTTTTTCTCAATTTTCTCTGAAATATCAGGCGAAATGAAGTATCTTGGAAAAATAAGGCGTTCTAGTGGTTTTACTTACATTTCAATAGTACAAAGGGCCAGTATCGAGAATATTTGGAAAATCTCGTGTTCCAGCAGTTTTTTCTCAATTTCCTCTGAAATATCAGGCGAAATGAAGTATCTTGGAAAAACAAGGCGTTCTAGAGGTTTTACTTACATTTCAATGGTACAAACTGCCAGTATCGAGAATATTTGAAAATTCTCGTGTTCCAGCAGTTTTTTCTCAATTTCCTCTGAAATATCAGGCGAAATGAAGTATCTTGGAAAAACAAGGCGTTCTAGAGGTTTTACTTACATTTCAATGGTACAAACTGCCAGTATCGAGAATATTTGAAAAATCTCGTGTTCCAGCAGTGTTTTCTCAATTTCCTCTGAATTATCCTGCGAAATGAAGAATTTTGGAAAAATAAGGCCTTCCAGTGGTTTTACTTACATTTCAATGGTACAAACGGCCAGAATCGAGAATATTTGAAAAATCCCGTGTTCCAGCAGTGATTTCTCAATTTCCTCTAAAATATCAGGCGATATGAAGAATCTTGGAAAAATAAGGCCTTCCAGTGGTTTTACTTACATTTCAATGGTACAAACGGCCAGTATCGAGAATATTTGAAAAATCTCGTGTTCCAGCAGTGTTTTCTCAATTTCCTCTGAATTATCCTGCGAAATGAAGAATTTTGGAAAAATAAGGCCTTCCAGTGGTTTTACTTACATTTCAATGGTACAAAGGGCCAGTATCGAGAATACTTGAAAAATATCGTGTTCCAGCAGTGTTTTCTCAATTTCTTCTAAAATATCAGGCGAAATGAAGAATCTGGATAAAATAAGGCGTTCCAGTGGTTTTACTTACATTTCAATGGTACAAACGGCCAGTATCGAGAATATTTGAAAAATCTCGTGTTCCAGCAGTGTTTTCTCAATTTCCTCTGAATTATCCTGCGAAATGAAGAATTTTGGAAAAATAAGGCCTTCCAGTGGTTTTACTTACATTTCAATGGTACAAAGGGCCAGTATCGAGAATACTTGAAAAATATCGTGTTCCAGCAGTGTTTTCTCAATTTCTTCTAAAATATCAGGCGAAATGAAGAATCTGGATAAAATAAGGCGTTCCAGTGGTTTTACTTACATTTCAATGGTACAAACGGCCAGTATCGAGAATACTTGAAAAATTTCGTGTTCCAGCAGTTTTTTCTCAATTCCCTCTGAAATATCACGCGAAGTGAAGAATCTTGGAAAAATAAGGCGTTCCAGTGGTTTTACTTACATTTCAATGGTACAAACGGCCAGTAACGAGAATATTTGAAAATTCTCGTGTTCCAGGAGTGTTTTCTCAATTTCCTCTTAAATATCGGTCGAAATGAAGAATCTTGGGAAAATAAGGCGTTCCAGTGATTTTACTTACATTTCAATGGTACAAACGGCCAGTATCGAGAATACTTGAAAAATATCGTGTTCCAGCAGTTTTTTCTCAATTCCCTCTGAAATATCACGCGAAGTGAAGAATCTTGGAAAAATAAGGCCTTCCAGTGGTTTTACTTACATTTCAATGGTACAAAGGGCCAGTATCGAGAATACTTGAAAAATATCGTGTTCCAGCAGTGTTTTCTCAATTTCTTCTAAAATATCAGGCGAAATGAAGAATCTGGATAAAATAAGGCGTTCCAGTGGTTTTACTTACATTTCAATGGTACAAGGGGCCAGTATCGAGAATATTTGAAAAATCTCATGTTCCAGAAGTTTTTCCCAATTTCCTCTGAAGTATCAGGCAAAATGAAGTATCTTGGAAAAATAAGGCGTTCTAATGGTTATACTTACATTTCAATGGTACAAACGGCCAGTATCGAGAATATTTGAAAATTCTCGTGTTCTAGCAGTGTTTTCTCAATTTCCTCTAAAATATCGGTCGAAATGAAGAATCTTGGAAAAATAAGGCGTTCCAGTGATTTTACTTACATTTCAATGGTACAAACGGCCAGCATCGAGAATACTTGAAAAATATCGTGTTCCAGCAGTTTTTTCTCAATTCCCTCTGAAATATCACGCGAAGTGAAGAATCTTGGAAAAATAAAGCGTTCCAGTGGTTTTACTTACATTTCAATGGTACAAAGGGCCAGTATCGAGAATATTTGAAAGATCTCGTGTTCCAGCAGTTTTCTCTACTTCGTCTGAAATATCAGGCGAAATGAAATATCTTGGAAAAATAAGGCGTTCTAGTGGTTTTACTTACATTTCAATGGTACAAAGGGCCAGTATCGAGAATATTTGAAAAATCTCGTGTTCCAGCAGTTTTCTCTCAATTTCCTCTGAAATATCGGTCGAAATGAAGAATCTTGGAAAAATAAGGCGTTCCAGTGATTTTACTTACATTTCAATGGTACAAACGGCCAGTATCGAGAATACTTGAAAAATATCGTGTTCCAGCAGTTTTTTCTCAATTCCCTCTGAAGTATCAGGCAAAATGAAGTATCTTGGAAAAATAAGGCGTTCTAATGGTTATACTTACATTTCAATGGTACAAACGGCCAGTATCGAGAATATTTGAAAATTCTCGTGTTCCAGAAGTGTTTTCTCAATTTCCTCTAAAATATCAGGCGAAATGAAGAATTTTGGAAAAATAAGGCCTTCCAGTGGTTTTACTTACATTTCAATGGTACAAAGGGCCAGTATCGAGAATACTTGAAAAATATCGTGTTCCAGCAGTTTTTTCTCAATTCCCTCTGAAATATCACGCGAAGTGAAGAATCTTGGAAAAATAAGGCGTTCCAGTGGTTTTACTTACATTTCAATGGTACAAACGGCCAGTATCGAGAATATTTGAAAATTCTCGTGTTCCAGAAGTGTTTTCTCAATTTCCTCTAAAATATCAGGCGAAATGAAGAATTTTGGAAAAATAAGGCCTTCCAGTGGTTTTACTTACATTTCAATGGTACAAAGGGCCAGTATCGAGAATACTTGAAAAATATCGTGTTCCAGCAGTTTTTTCTTAATTCCCTCTGAAATATCACGCGAAGTGAAGAATCTTGGAAAAATAAGGCGTTCCAGTGGTTTTACTTACATTTCAATGGTACAAACGGCCAGTAACGAGAATATTTGAAAATTCTCGTGTTCCAGAAGTTTTTCTCAATATCCACAAAAATATCAAGCGAAATGAAGAATCTGGATAAAATAAAGGGTTCCAGTGGTTTTACTTACATTCCAATAATACAAAGGGCCAGTATCGAGAATATTTGAAAGATCTCGTGTTCCAGCAGTTTTTTCTCAATTTCCTCTGAATTATGCGGCGAAATGAAGAATCTTGGAAAAATAAGGCCTTCCAGTGGTTTTACTTACATTTCAATGGTACAAAGGGCCAGTATCGAGAATATTTGAAAGATCTCGTGTTCCAGCAGTTTTTTCTCAATTTCCTCTGAATTATGCGGCGAAATGAAGAATCTTGGAAAAATAAGGCGTTCCAGTGGTTTTACTTACATTTAATGGTACAAAGGGCCAGTAACGAGAATATTTGAAAATTCTCGTGTTCCAGGAGTGTTTTCTCAATTTCCTCTAAAATATCGGTCGAAATGAAGAATCTTGGAAAAATAAGGCGTTCCAGTGATTTTACTTACATTTCAATGGTACAAACGGCCAGTATCGAGAATACTTGAAAAATTTCGGGTTCCAGCAGTTTTTTCTCAATTCCCTCTGAAATATCACGCGAAGTGAAGAATCTTGGAAAAATAAGGCGTTCCAGTGGTTTTACTTACATTTCAATGGTACAAAGGGCCAGTATCGAGAATATTTGAAAAATCTCGTGTTCCAGAAGTTTTTCCCAATTTCCTCTGAAGTATCAGGCAAAATGAAGTATCTTGGAAAAATAAGGCGTTCTAATGGTTATACTTACATTTCAATGGTACAAACGGCCAGTAACGAGAATATTTGAAAATTCTCGTGTTCCAGAAGTTTTTCTCAATATCCACAAAAATATCAAGCGAAATGAAGAATCTGGATAAAATAAAGGGTTCCAGTGGTTTTACTTACATTCCAATAATACAAAGGGCCAGTATCGAGAATATTTGAAAGATCTCGTGTTCCAGCAGTTTTTTCTCAATTTCCTCTGAATTATGCGGCGAAATGAAGAATCTTGGAAAAATAAGGCCTTCCAGTGGTTTTACTTACATTTCAATGGTACAAAGGGCCAGTATCGAGAATATTTGAAAGATCTCGTGTTCCAGCAGTTTTTTCTCAATTTCCTCTGAATTATGCGGCGAAATGAAGAATCTTGGAAAAATAAGGCGTTCCAGTGGTTTTACTTACATTTAATGGTACAAAGGGCCAGTAACGAGAATATTTGAAAATTCTCGTGTTCCAGGAGTGTTTTCTCAATTTCCTCTAAAATATCGGTCGAAATGAAGAATCTTGGAAAAATAAGGCGTTCCAGTGATTTTACTTACATTTCAATGGTACAAACGGCCAGTATCGAGAATACTTGAAAAATTTCGTGTTCCAGCAGTTTTTTCTCAATTCCCTCTGAAATATCACGCGAAGTGAAGAATCTTGGAAAAATAAGGCGTTCCAGTGGTTTTACTTACATTTCAATGGTACAAACGGCCAGTAACGAGAATATTTGAAAATTCTCGTGTTCCAGGAGTGTTTTCTCAATTTCCTCTAAAATATCGGTCGAAATGAAGAATCTTGGAAAAATAAGGCGTTCCAGTGATTTTACTTACATTTCAATGGTACAAACGGCCAGTATCGAGAATACTTGAAAAATTTCGTGTTCCAGCAGTTTTTTCTCAATTCCCTCTGAAATATCACGCGAAGTGAAGAATCTTGGAAAAATAAGGCGTTCCAGTGGTTTTACTTACATTTCAATGGTACAAACAGCCAGTAACGAGAATATTTGAAAATTCTCGTGTTCCAGGAGTGTTTTCTCAATTTCCTCTAAAATATCGGTCGAAATGAAGAATCTTGGAAAAATAAGGCGTTCCAGTGATTTTACTTACATTTCAATGGTACAAACGGCCAGTATCGAGAATACTTGAAAAATATCGTGTTCCAGCAGTTTTTTCTCAATTCCCTCTGAAATATCACGCGATGTGAAGAATCTTGGATAAATAAGGCGTTCCAGTGGTTTTACTTACATTTCAATGGTACAAACGGCCAGTAACGAGAATATTTGAAAATTCTCGTGTTCCAGAAGTTTTTCTCAATATCCACAAAAATATCGAGCGAAATGAAGAATCTGGATAAAATAAAGGGTTCCAGTGGTTTTACTTACATTCCAATAATACAAAGGGCCAGTATCGAGAATATTTGAAAGATCTCGTGTTCCAGCAGTTTTTTCTCAATTTCCTCTGAATTATGCGGCGAAATGAAGCATCTTGGAAAAATAAGGCGTTCCAGTGGTTTTACTTACATTTAATGGTACAAAGGGCCAGTAACGAGAATATTTGAAAATTCTCGTGTTCCAGGAGTGTTTTCTCAATTTCCTCTAAAATATCGGTCGAAATGAAGAATCTTGGAAAAATAAGGCGTTCCAGTGATTTTACTTACATTTCAATGGTACAAACGGCCAGTATCGAGAATACTTGAAAAATTTCGTGTTCCAGCAGTTTTTTCTCAATTCCCTCTGAAATATCACGCGAAGTGAAGAATCTTGGAAAAATAAGGCGTTCCAGTGGTTTTACTTACATTTCAATGGTACAAACGGCCAGTAACGAGAATATTTGAAAATTCTCGTGTTCCAGGAGTGTTTTCTCAATTTCCTCTAAAATATCGGTCGAAATGAAGAATCTTGGAAAAATAAGGCGTTCCAGTGATTTTACTTACATTTCAATGGTACAAACGGCCAGTATCGAGAATACTTGAAAAATATCGTGTTCCAGCAGTTTTTTCTCAATTCCCTCTGAAATATCACGCGAAGTGAAGAATCTTGGAAAAATAAGGCGTTCCAGTGGTTTTACTTACATTTCAATGGTACAAACGGCCAGTAACGAGAATATTTGAAAATTCTCGTGTTCCAGAAGTTTTTCTCAATATCCACAAAAATATCAAGCGAAATGAAGAATCTGGATAAAATAAAGGGTTCCAGTGGTTTTACTTACATTCCAATAATACAAAGGGCCAGTATCGAGAATATTTGAAAGATCTCGTGTTCCAGCAGTTTTTTCTCAATTTCCTCTGAAATATCAGGCGAAATGAAGAATCTTGGAAAAATAAGGCCTTCCAGTGGTTTTACTTACATTTCAATGGTACAAAGGGCCAGTATCGAGAATATTTGAAAGATCTCGTGTTCCAGCAGTTTTTTCTCAATTTCCTCTGAATTATGCGGCGAAATGAAGAATCTTGGAAAAATAAGGCGTTCCAGTGGTTTTACTTACATTTAATGGTACAAAGGGCCAGTAACGAGAATATTTGAAAATTCTCGTGTTCCAGGAGTGTTTTCTCAATTTCCTCTGAATTATGCGGCGAAATGAAGAATCTTGGAAAAATAAGGCGTTCCAGTGGTTTTACTTACATTTAATGGTACAAAGGGCCAGTAACGAGAATATTTGAAAATTCTCGTGTTCCAGGAGTGTTTTCTCAATTTCCTCTGAAATATCAGGCGAAATGAAGAATCTTGGAAAAATAAGGCCTTCCAGTGGTTTTACTTACATTTCAATGGTACAAAGGGCCAGTATCGAGAATATTTGAAAGATCTCGTGTTCCAGCAGTTTTTTCTCAATTTCCTCTGAATTATGCGGCGAAATGAAGAATCTTGGAAAAATAAGGCGTTCCAGTGGTTTTACTTACATTTAATGGTACAAAGGGCCAGTAACGAGAATATTTGAAAATTCTCGTGTTCCAGGAGTGTTTTCTCAATTTCCTCTGAATTATGCGGCGAAATGAAGAATCTTGGAAAAATAAGGCGTTCTAGAGGTTTTACTTACATTTCAATGGTACAAACTGCCAGTATCGAGAATATTTGAAAATTCTCGTGTTCCAGCAGTTTTTTCTCAATTTCCTCTGAAATATCAGGCGAAATGAAGAATCTTGGAAAAATAAGGCCTTCCAGTGGTTTTACTTACATTTCAATGGTACAAAGGGCCAGTATCGAGAATATTTGAAAGATCTCGTGTTCCAGCAGTTTTTTCTCAATTTCCTCTGAATTATGCGGCGAAATGAAGAATCTTGGAAAAATAAGGCGTTCCAGTGGTTTTACTTACATTTAATGGTACAAAGGGCCAGTAACGAGAATATTTGAAAATTCTCGTGTTCCAGGAGTGTTTTCTCAATTTCCTCTACAATATCGGTCGAAATGAAGAATCTTGGAAAAATAAGGCGTTCCAGTGATTTTACTTACATTTCAATGGTACAAACGGCCAGTATCGAGAATACTTGAAAAATTTCGTGTTCCAGCAGTTTTTTCTCAATTCCCTCTGAAATATCACGCGAAGTGAAGAATCTTGGAAAAATAAGGCGTTCCAGTGGTTTTACTTACATTTCAATGGTACAAACGGCCAGTAACGAGAATATTTGAAAATTCTCGTGTTCCAGGAGTGTTTTCTCAATTTCCTCTAAAATATCGGTCGAAATGAAGAATCTTGGAAAAATAAGGCGTTCCAGTGATTTTACTTACATTTCAATGGTACAAACGGCCAGTATCGACAATACTTGAAAAATATCGTGTTCCAGCAGTTTTTTTCTCAATTCCCTCTGAAATATCACGCGAAGTGAAGAATCTTGGAAAAATAAGGCCTTCCAGTGGTTTTACTTACATTTCAATGGTACAAAGGGCCAGTATCGAGAATACTTGATAAATATCGTGTTCCAGCAGTGTTTTCTCAATTTCTTCTAAAATATCAGGCGAAATGAAGAATCTGGATAAAATAAGGCGTTCCAGTGGTTTTACTTACATTTCAATGGTACAAGGGGCCAGTATCGAGAATATTTGAAAAATCTCATGTTCCAGAAGTTTTTCCCAATTTCCTCTGAAGTATCAGGCAAATGAAGTATCTTGGAAAAATAAGGCGTTCTAATGGTTATACTTACATTTCAATGGTACAAACGGCCAGTATCGAGAATATTTGAAAATTCTCGTGTTCTAGCAGTGTTTTCTCAATTTCCTCTAAAATATTGGTCGAAATGAAGAATCTTGGAAAAATAAGGCGTTCCAGTGATTTTACTTACATTTCAATGGTACAAACGGCCAGCATCGAGAATACTTGAAAAATATCGTGTTCCAGCAGTTTTTTCTCAATTCCCTCTGAAATATCACGCGAAGTGAAGAATCTTGGAAAATAAGGCGTTCCAGTGGTTTTACTTACATTTCAATGGTACAAAGGGCCAGTATCGAGAATATTTGAAAGATCTCGTGTTCCAGCAGTTTTCTCTACTTCGTCTGAAATATCAGGCGAAATGAAATATCTTGGAAAAATAAGGCGTTCTAGTGGTTTTACTTACATTTCAATGGTACAAAGGGCCAGTATCGAGAATATTTGAAAAATCTCGTGTTCCAGCAGTTTTCTCTCAATTTCCTCTGAAATATCGGTCGAAATGAAGAATCTTGGAAAAATAAGGCGTTCCAGTGATTTTACTTACATTTCAATGGTACAAACGGCCAGTATCGAGAATACTTGAAAAATATTGTGTTCCAGCAGTTTTTTCTCAATTCCCTCTGAAATATCAGGCGAAATGAAATATCTTGGAAAAATAAGGTGTTCTAGTGGTTTTACTTACATTTCAATGGTACAAACGGCCAGTATCGAGAATATTTGAAAATTCTCGTGTTCCAGAAGTGTTTTCTCAATTTCCTCTAAAATATCAGGCGAAATGAAGAATTTTGGAAAAATAAGGCCTTCCAGTGGTTTTACTTACATTTCAATGGTACAAAGGGCCAGTAACGAGAATATTTGAAAATTCTCGTGTTCCAGGAGTGTTTTCTCAATTTCCTCTGAATTATGCGGCGAAATGAAGAATCTTGGAAAAATAAGGCGTTCTAGAGGTTTTACTTACATTTCAATGGTACAAACTGCCAGTATCGAGAATATTTGAAAATTCTCGTGTTCCAGCAGTTTTTTCTCAATTTCCTCTGAAATATCAGGCGAAATGAAGAATCTTGGAAAAATAAGGCCTTCCAGTGGTTTTACTTACATTTCAATGGTACAAAGGGCCAGTATCGAGAATATTTGAAAGATCTCGTGTTCCAGCAGTTTTTTCTCAATTTCCTCTGAATTATGCGGCGAAATGAAGAATCTTGGAAAAATAAGGCGTTCCAGTGGTTTTACTTACATTTAATGGTACAAAGGGCCAGTAACGAGAATATTTGAAAATTCTCGTGTTCCAGGAGTGTTTTCTCAATTTCCTCTACAATATCGGTCGAAATGAAGAATCTTGGAAAAATAAGGCGTTCCAGTGATTTTACTTACATTTCAATGGTACAAACGGCCAGTATCGAGAATACTTGAAAAATTTCGTGTTCCAGCAGTTTTTTCTCAATTCCCTCTGAAATATCACGCGAAGTGAAGAATCTTGGAAAAATAAGGCGTTCCAGTGGTTTTACTTACATTTCAATGGTACAAACGGCCAGTAACGAGAATATTTGAAAATTCTCGTGTTCCAGGAGTGTTTTCTCAATTTCCTCTAAAATATCGGTCGAAATGAAGAATCTTGGAAAAATAAGGCGTTCCAGTGATTTTACTTACATTTCAATGGTACAAACGGCCAGTATCGACAATACTTGAAAAATATCGTGTTCCAGCAGTTTTTTCTCAATTCCCTCTGAAATATCACGCGAAGTGAAGAATCTTGGAAAAATAAGGCCTTCCAGTGGTTTTACTTACATTTCAATGGTACAAAGGGCCAGTATCGAGAATACTTGATAAATATCGTGTTCCAGCAGTGTTTTCTCAATTTCTTCTAAAATATCAGGCGAAATGAAGAATCTGGATAAAATAAGGCGTTCCAGTGGTTTTACTTACATTTCAATGGTACAAGGGGCCAGTATCGAGAATATTTGAAAAATCTCATGTTCCAGAAGTTTTTCCCAATTTCCTCTGAAGTATCAGGCAAAATGAAGTATCTTGGAAAAATAAGGCGTTCTAATGGTTATACTTACATTTCAATGGTACAAACGGCCAGTATCGAGAATATTTGAAAATTCTCGTGTTCTAGCAGTGTTTTCTCAATTTCCTCTAAAATATTGGTCGAAATGAAGAATCTTGGAAAAATAAGGCGTTCCAGTGATTTTACTTACATTTCAATGGTACAAACGGCCAGCATCGAGAATACTTGAAAAATATCGTGTTCCAGCAGTTTTTTCTCAATTCCCTCTGAAATATCACGCGAAGTGAAGAATCTTGGAAAAATAAGGCGTTCCAGTGGTTTTACTTACATTTCAATGGTACAAAGGGCCAGTATCGAGAATATTTGAAAGATCTCGTGTTCCAGCAGTTTTCTCTACTTCGTCTGAAATATCAGGCGAAATGAAATATCTTGGAAAAATAAGGCGTTCTAGTGGTTTTACTTACATTTCAATGGTACAAAGGGCCAGTATCGAGAATATTTGAAAAATCTCGTGTTCCAGCAGTTTTCTCTCAATTTCCTCTGAAATATCGGTCGAAATGAAGAATCTTGGAAAAATAAGGCGTTCCAGTGATTTTACTTACATTTCAATGGTACAAACGGCCAGTATCGAGAATACTTGAAAAATATCGTGTTCCAGCAGTTTTTTCTCAATTCCCTCTGAAATATCAGGCGAAATGAAATATCTTGGAAAAATAAGGTGTTCTAGTGGTTTTACTTACATTTCAATGGTACAAACGGCCAGTATCGAGAATATTTGAAAATTCTCGTGTTCCAGAAGTGTTTTCTCAATTTCCTCTAAAATATCAGGCGAAATGAAGAATTTTGGAAAAATAAGGCCTTCCAGTGGTTTTACTTACATTTCAATGGTACAAAGGGCCAGTATCGAGAATACTTGAAAAATATCGTGTTCCAGCAGTTTTTTCTCAATTCCCTCTGAAATATCACGCGAAGTGAAGAATCTTGGAAAAATAAGGCGTTCCAGTGGTTTTACTTACATTTCAATGGTACAAACGGCCAGTAACGAGAATATTTGAAAATTCTCGTGTTCCAGGAGTGTTTTCTCAATTTCCAATAAAATATCAGGCGAAATGAAGAATCTTGGAAAAATAAGGCGTTCCAGTGATTTTACTTACATTTCAATGGTACAAACGGCCAGTATCGAGAATACTTGAAAAATATCGTGTTCCAGCAGTTTTTTCTCAATTCCCTCTGAAATATCACGCGAAGTGAAGAATCTTGGAAAAATAAGGCGTTCCAGTGGTTTTACTTACATTTCAATGGTACAAACGGCCAGTAACGAGAATATTTGAAAATTCTCGTGTTCCAGAAGTTTTTCTCAATATCCACAAAAATATCAAGCGAAATGAAGAATCTGGATAAAATAAAGGGTTCCAGTGGTTTTACTTACATTCCAATAATACAAAGGGCCAGTATCGAGAATATTTGAAAGATCTCGTGTTCCAGCAGTTTTTTCTCAATTTCCTCTGAATTATGCGGCGAAATGAAGAATCTTGGAAAAATAAGGCCTTCCAGTGGTTTTACTTACATTTCAATGGTACAAAGGGCCAGTATCGAGAATATTTGAAAGATCTCGTGTTCCAGCAGTTTTTTCTCAATTTCCTCTGAATTATGCGGCGAAATGAAGAATCTTGGAAAAATAAGGCGTTCCAGTGGTTTTACTTACATTTAATGGTACAAAGGGCCAGTAACGAGAATATTTGAAAATTCTCGTTTTCCAGGAGTGTTTTCTCAATTTCCTCTAAAATATCGGTCGAAATGAAGAATCTTGGAAAAATAAGGCGTTCCAGTGATTTTACTTACATTTCAATGGTACAAAGGGCCAGTATCGAGAATACTTGAAAAATTTCGTGTTCCAGCAGTTTTTTCTCAATTCCCTCTGAAATATCACGCGAAGTGAAGAATCTTGGAAAAATAAGGCGTTCCAGTGGTTTTACTTACATTTCAATGGTACAAACGGCCAGTAACGAGAATATTTGAAAATTCTCGTGTTCCAGGAGTGTTTTCTCAATTTCCTCTAAAATATCGGTCGAAATGAAGAATCTTGGAAAAATAAGGCGTTCCAGTGATTTTACTTACATTTCAATGGTACAAACGGCCAGTATCGAGAATACTTGAAAAATATCGTGTTCCAGCAGTTTTTTCTCAATTCCCTCTGAAATATCACGCGAAGTGAAGAATCTTGGAAAAATAAGGCGTTCCAGTGGTTTTACTTACATTTCAATGGTACAAACGGCCAGTAACGAGAATATTTGAAAATTCTCGTGTTCCAGAAGTTTTTCTCAATATCCACAAAAATATCAGGCGAAATGAAGAATCTGGATAAAATAAAGCGTTCCAGTGGTTTTACTTACATTCCAATAATACAAAGGGCCAGTATCGAGAATATTTGAAAGATCTCGTGTTCCAGCAGTGTTTTCTCAATTTCCTCTAAAATATCAGGCGAAATGAAGAATCTTGGAAAAATAAGGCGTTCTAGTGGTTTTACTTACATTTCAATGGTTCAAACGGCCAGTATCGAGAATATTTGGAAAATCTCGTGTTCCAGCAGTGTTTTCTCAATTTCCTCTAAAATATCAGGCGAAATCAAGAATCTTGGAAAAATAAAGCGTTCCAGTGGTTTTACTTACATTTCAATGGTTCAAACCAGTGGTTCCAGTGGTTTTACTTACATTTCAATGGTACAAACGGCCAGTATCGATAATATTTGAAAGATCACGTGTTCCAGCAGTTTTTTCTCAATTTCCTCTGAAATATCAGGCGAAATGAAGTATCTTGGAAAAATAAGGCGTTCTAGTGGTTTTACTTACATTTCAATGGTACAAAGGGCCAGTATCGAGAATATTTGGAAAATCTCGTGTTCCAGCAGTTTTTTCTCAATTTCCTCTGAAATATCAGGCGAAATGAAGTATCTTGGAAAAACAAGGCGTTCTAGAGGTTTTACTTACATTTCAATGGTACAAACTGCCAGTATCGAGAATATTTGAAAATTCTCGTGTTCCAGCAGTTTTTTCTCAATTTCATCTGAAATATCAGGCGAAATGAAGTATCTTGGAAAAACAAGGCGTTCTAGAGGTTTTACTTACATTTCAATGGTACAAACTGCCAGTATCGAGAATATTTGAAAATTCTCGTGTTCCAGCAGTGTTTTCTCAATTTCCTCTAAAATATCAGGCGAAATGAAGAATCTTGGAAAAATAAAGCGTTCCAGTGGTTTTACTTACATTTCAATGGTTCAAACCAGTGGTTCCAGTGGTTTTACTTACATTTCAATGGTACAAACGGCCAGTATCGATAATATTTGAAAGATCACGTGTTCCAGCAGTGTTTTCTCAATTTTCTCTAAAATATCAGGCGAAATGAAGAATCTTGGAAAAATAAAGCGTTCCAGTGGTTTTACTTACATTTCAATGGTTCAAACCAGTGGTTCCAGTGGTTTTACTTACATTTCAATGGTACAAACGGCCAGTATCGATAATATTTGAAAGATCACGTGTTCCAGCAGTTTTTTCTCAATTTCCTCTGAAATATCAGGCGAAATGAAGTATCTTGGAAAAATAAGGCGTTCTAGTGGTTTTACTTACATTTCAATGGTACAAAGGGCCAGTATCGAGAATATTTGGAAAATCTCGTGTTCCAGCAGTTTTTTCTCAATTTCCTCTGAAATATCAGGCGAAATGAAGTATCTTGGAAAAACAAGGCGTTCTAGAGGTTTTACTTACATTTCAATGGTACAAACTGCCAGTATCGAGAATATTTGAAAATTCTCGTGTTCCAGCAGTTTTTTCTCAATTTCCTCTGAAATATCAGGCGAAATGAAGTATCTTGGAAAAACAAGGCGTTCTAGAGGTTTTACTTACATTTCAATGGTACAAACTGCCAGTATCGAGAATATTTGAAAATTCTCGTGTTCCAGCAGTGTTTTCTCAATTTTCTCTAAAATATCAGGCGAAATGAAGAATCTTGGAAAAATAAGGCCTTCCAGCGGTTTTACTTACATTTCAATGGTACAAACGGCCAGAATCGAGAATATTTGAAAAATCCCGTGTTCCAGCAGTGATTTCTCAATTTCCTCTAAAATATCAGGCGATATGAAGAATCTTGGAAAAATAAGGCCTTCCAGTGGTTTTACTTACATTTCAATGGTACAAACGGCCAGTATCGAGAATATTTGAAAAATCTCGTGTTCCAGCAGTGTTTTCTCAATTTCCTCTGAATTATCCTGCGAAATGAAGAATTTTGGAAAAATAAGGCCTTCCAGTGGTTTTACTTACATTCAAATGGTACAAACTGCCAGTATCGAGAATATTTGAAAGATCTCGTGTTCCAGCAGTGTTTTCTCAATTTCCTCTGAATTATCCTGCGAAATGAAGAATTTTGGAAAAATAAGGCCTTCCAGTGGTTTTACTTACATTCAAATGGTACAAACTGCCAGTATCGAGAATATTTGAAAAATCTCGTGTTCCAGCAGTGTTTTCTCAATTTCCTCTGAATTATCCTGCGAAATGAAGAATTTTGGAAAAATAAGGCCTTCCAGTGGTTTTACTTACATTCAAATGGTACAAACTGCCAGTATCGAGAATATTTGAAAGATCTCGTGTTCCAGCAGTGATTTCTCAATTTCCTCTAAAATATCAGGCGATATGAAGTATCTTGGAAAAATAAGGCGTTCTAATGGTTATACTTACATTTCAATGGTACAAACGGCCAGTATCGAGAATACTTCAAAAATATAGTGTTCCAGCAGTTTTTTCTCAATTCCCTCTGAAATATCACGCGAAGTGAAGAATCTTGGAAAAATAAGGCGTTCCAGTGGTTTTACTTACATTTCAATGGTACAAACGGCCAGAATCGAGAATATTTGAAAAATCCCGTGTTCCAGCAGTGATTTCTCAATTTCCTCTAAAATATCAGGCGATATGAAGAATCTTGGAAAAATAAGGCCTTCCAGTGGTTTTACTTACATTTCAATGGTACAAACGGCCAGTATCGAGAATATTTGAAAAATCTCGTGTTCCAGCAGTGTTTTCTCAATTTCCTCTGAATTATCCTGCGAAATGAAGAATTTTGGAAAAATAAGGCCTTCCAGTGGTTTTACTTACATTCAAATGGTACAAACTGCCAGTATCGAGAATATTTGAAAATTCTCGTGTTCCAGCAGTGTTTTCTCAATTTTCTCTAAAATATCAGGCGAAATGAAGAATCTTGGAAAAATAAGGCCTTCCAGTGGTTTTACTTACATTTCAATGGTACAAACGGCCAGAATCGAGAATATTTGAAAAATCCCGTGTTCCAGCAGTGATTTCTCAATTTCCTCTAAAATATCAGGCGATATGAAGAATCTTGGAAAAATAAGGCCTTCCAGTGGTTTTAATTACATTTCAATGGTACAAACTGCCAGTATCGAGAATATTTGAAAATTCTCGTGTTCCAGCAGTGTTTTCTCAATTTTCTCTAAAATATCAGGCGAAATGAAGAATCTTGGAAAAATAAGGCCTTCCAGTGGTTTTACTTACATTTCAATGGTACAAACGGCCAGAATCGAGAATATTTGAAAAATCCCGTGTTCCAGCAGTGATTTCTCAATTTCCTCTAAAATATCAGGCGATATGAAGAATCTTGGAAAAATAAGGCCTTCCAGTGGTTTTACTTACATTTCAATGGTACAAACGGCCAGTATCGAGAATATTTGAAAAATCTCGTGTTCCAGCAGTGTTTTCTCAATTTCCTCTGAATTATCCTGCGAAATGAAGAATTTTGGAAAAATAAGGCCTTCCAGTGGTTTTACTTACATTTCAATGGTACAAACGGCCAGAATCGAGAATATTTGAAAAATCCCGTGTTCCAGCAGTGATTTCTCAATTTCCTCTAAAATATCAGGCGATATGAAGAATCTTGGAAAAATAAGGCCTTCCAGTGGTTTTACTTACATTTCAATGGTACAAACGGCCAGTATCGAGAATATTTGAAAAATCTCGTGTTCCAGCAGTGTTTTCTCAATTTCCTCTGAATTATCCTGCGAAATGAAGAATTTTGGAAAAATAAGGCCTTCCAGTGGTTTTACTTACATTCAAATGGTACAAACTGCCAGTATCGAGAATATTTGAAAGATCTCGTGTTCCAGCAGTGATTTCTCAATTTCCTCTAAAATATCAGGCGATATGAAGTATCTTGGAAAAATAAGGCGTTCTAATGGTTATACTTACATTTCAATGGTACAAACGGCCAGTATCGAGAATACTTGAAAAATATCGTGTTCCAGCAGTTTTTTCTCAATTCCCTCTGAAATATCACGCGAAGTTAAGAATCTTGGAAAAATAAGGCGTTCCAGTGGTTTTACTTACATTTCAATGGTACAAACGGCCAGTAACGAGAATATTTGAAAATTCTCGTGTTCCAGCAGTGTTTTCTCAATTTTCTCTAAAATATCAGGCGAAATGAAGAATCTTGGAAAAATAAGGCCTTCCAGTGGTTTTACTTACATTTCAATGGTACAAACGGCCAGAATCGAGAATATTTGAAAAATCCCGTGTTCCAGCAGTGATTTCTCAATTTCCTCTAAAATATCAGGCGATATGAAGAATCTTGGAAAAATAAGGCCTTCCAGTGGTTTTACTTACATTTCAATGGTACAAACGGCCAGTATCGAGAATATTTGAAAAATCTCGTGTTCCAGCAGTGTTTTCTCAATTTCCTCTGAATTATCCTGCGAAATGAAGAATTTTGGAAAAATAAGGCCTTCCAGTGGTTTTACTTACATTTCAATGGTACAAACGGCCAGAATCGAGAATATTTGAAAAATCCCGTGTTCCAGCAGTGATTTCTCAATTTCCTCTAAAATATCAGGCGATATGAAGAATCTTGGAAAAATAAGGCCTTCCAGTGGTTTTACTTACATTTCAATGGTACAAACGGCCAGTATCGAGAATATTTGAAAAATCTCGTGTTCCAGCAGTGTTTTCTCAATTTCCTCTGAATTATCCTGCGAAATGAAGAATTTTGGAAAAATAAGGCCTTCCAGTGGTTTTACTTACATTCAAATGGTACAAACTGCCAGTATCGAGAATATTTGAAAGATCTCGTGTTCCAGCAGTGATTTCTCAATTTCCTCTAAAATATCAGGCGATATGAAGTATCTTGGAAAAATAAGGCGTTCTAATGGTTATACTTACATTTCAATGGTACAAACGGCCAGTATCGAGAATACTTGAAAAATATCGTGTTCCAGCAGTTTTTTCTCAATTCCCTCTGAAATATCACGCGAAGTTAAGAATCTTGGAAAAATAAGGCGTTCCAGTGGTTTTACTTACATTTCAATGGTACAAACGGCCAGTAACGAGAATATTTGAAAATTCTCGTGTTCCAAGAGTGTTTTCTCAATTTCCTCTAAAATATCGGTCGAAATGAAGAATCTTGGAAAAATAAGGCGTTCCATTGATTTTACTTACATTTCAATGGTACAAACGGCCAGTATCGAGAATACTTGAAAAATATCGTGTTCCAGCAGTTTTTTCTCAATTCCCTCTGAAATATCACGCGAAGTGAAGAATCTTGGAAAAATAAGGCGTTCCAGTGGTTTTACTTACATTTCAATGGTACAAACGGCCAGTAACGAGAATATTTGAAAATTCTCGTGTTCCAGAAGTTTTTCTCAATATCCACAAAAATATCAGGCGAAATGAAGAATCTGGATTAAATAAAGCGTTCCAGTGGTTTTACTTACATTCCAATAATACAAAGGGCCAGTATCGAGAATATTTGAAAGATCTCGTGTTCCAGCAGTGTTTTCTCAATTTCCTCTAAAATATCAGGCGAAATGAAGAATCTTGGAAAAATAAGGCGTTCTAGTGGTTTTACTTACATTTCAATGGTTCAAACGGCCAGTATCGAGAATATTTGAAAAATCTCGTGTTCCAGCAGTGTTTTCTCAATTTCCTCTAAAATATCAGGCGAAATGAAGAATCTTGGAAAAATAAAGCGTTCCAGTGGTTTTACTTACATTTCAATGGTTCAAACCAGTGGTTCCAGTGGTTTTACTTACATTTCAATGGTACAAACGGCCAGTATCGATAATATTTGAAAGATCACGTGTTCCAGCAGTTTTTTCTCAATTTCCTCTGAAATATTAGGCGAAATGAAGTATCTTGGAAAAATAAGGCGTTCTAGTGGTTTTACTTACATTTCAATGGTACAAAGGGCCAGTATCGAGAATATTTGGAAAATCTCGTGTTCCAGCAGTTTTTTCTCAATTTCATCTGAAATATCAGGCGAAATGAAGTATCTTGGAAAAACAAGGCGTTCTAGAGGTTTTACTTACATTTCAATGGTACAAACTGCCAGTATCGAGAATATTTGAAAATTCTCGTGTTCCAGCAGTTTTTTCTCAATTTCCTCTGAAATATCAGGCGAAATGAAGTATCTTGGAAAAACAAGGCGTTCTAGAGGTTTTACTTACATTTCAATGGTACAAACTGCCAGTATCGAGAATATTTGAAAATTCTCGTGTTCCAGCAGTGTTTTCTCAATTTCCTCTAAAATATCAGGCGAAATGAAGAATCTTGGAAAAATAAAGCGTTCCAGTGGTTTTACTTACATTTCAATGGTTCAAACCAGTGGTTCCAGTGGTTTTACTTACATTTCAATGGTACAAATGGCCAGTATCGATAATATTTGAAAGATCACGTGTTCCAGCAGTGTTTTCTCAATTTCCTCTAAAATATCAGGCGAAATGAAGAATCTTGGAAAAATAAAGCGTTCCAGTGGTTTTACTTACATTTCAATGGTTCAAACCAGTGGTTCCAGTGGTTTTACTTACATTTCAATGGTACAAACGGCCAGTATCGATAATATTTGAAAGATCACGTGTTCCAGCAGTTTTTTCTCAATTTCCTCTGAAATATCAGGCGAAATGAAGTATCTTGGAAAAATAAGGCGTTCTAGTGGTTTTACTTACATTTCAATAGTACAAAGGGCCAGTATCGAGAATATTTGGAAAATCTCGTGTTCCAGCAGTTTTTTCTCAATTTCCTCTGAAATATCAGGCGAAATGAAGTATCTTGGAAAAACAAGGCGTTCTAGAGGTTTTACTTACATTTCAATGTACAAACTGCCAGTATCGAGAATATTTGAAAATTCTCGTGTTCCAGCAGTTTTTTCTCAATTTCCTCTGAAATATCAGGCGAAATGAAGTATCTTGGAAAAACAAGGCGTTCTAGAGGTTTTACTTACATTTCAATGGTACAAACTGCCAGTATCGAGAATATTTGAAAAATCTCGTGTTCCAGCAGTGTTTTCTCAATTTCCTCTGAATTATCCTGCGAAATGAAGAATTTTGGAAAAATAAGGCCTTCCAGTGGTTTTACTTACATTTCAATGGTACAAACGGCCAGAATCGAGAATATTTGAAAAATCCCGTGTTCCAGCAGTGATTTCTCAATTTCCTCTAAAATATCAGGCGATATGAAGAATCTTGGAAAAATAAGGCCTTCCAGTGGTTTTATTTACATTTCAATGGTACAAACGGCCAAA
>CAXAQU010000234.1:0-2500 GCA_963971155.1 Anthrax anthrax
AATAAAATGAAGCCAATGTGTTATTTAACATAGCTAGTATGGGATGTATTAATAGCGCCTATACAAAAAGCTAGTTAATTTGACTAAATTTTATTAAATACGATGTCAATGCCTAGAATCAATTGTAAACGACTTTGGTAACGGGCAAGGTGTTGTAAGTGGTAGAGCAGCTGCCATACTGCGATCCACTGAAGCTCATCCTTTGCTTGATGATTCGAGATATTAATTTGAATTTATCCAATAATATGATGAAGAGGTCAAAAAGATCGATTTTATTATATGTACTATATACGATATAGTATACATATATATATATATCGTTCGTTTGGCCTCAGATTCTATTAAAATTTTGCTAAAGCAATATTATTATTATTATTATATATTGTTTTAACAAGATATTAAATATATTAATAAGTGTATATATTATCACTATATATACATATAAAAAGATAGATAAAAATATATTATATATACATATGTGTATATAAAATTATATATTTTAAAATTCCGTCGATATAAAAAAAAAAAACAAAATATACATATATTATGTATGCACATACATAATTTTTTTAAAAATGGCTTTAATATGAAGACGACTAGCCTGCAAACCTACAACCTGGTAACCTGCAAATCACTTTCGTCATTATTTTTCGCTAATTTTTAATTTGTACATACATATACGTACTTACGTACCAAAAAGGTCCCTAATTGTTTCCACTTTTTTCAGTTAATGTGTAACAATCAGTAATAAATATGTACATAAAACACACTCACAGACACAGACAAGTCTAAACCAGTCGCTTTATGCCGTTATAGCGAAACGTTCTAACGTGCCTTAATTGAAGAGGGCCATTATACCGAAATGCCTTTTAAAGAGCGGCCGTATAGCGAAATATGGGTGTATATGTATGTACACACAAGCCATACCTCAAAGATAGGTATCGGCTTATATATGTATATTATAAAAAGTATATTATTATGGTTAAATGGTATATAATAAATTTATACCTGAAAAGTACATGATGATATTTCTCCATATATTTTTTTGATGTCGGCTCTTCCATTTTTAAAAAATGTTAATAATTTTAAAAAAATTGAATTAATTAACCAAATGAATATGCTTTATGAGTCAAATTGATTAGTAATAATAATTAATAACATTTATTTTATTATAAATGTATAAATGAACAAATTTTTACAATTTCTGATCATTTCGGCATATACATGATTGGTGCTATATCAATTGTACACACCAATATTGACATATGTCAAAGATAGTGTCGACCGCTAAAAATATATATAGGCGTTTATGGTACCATCGGGTTATGTATACTCGGCTAGAAGATATTTTTTTAAAAAAATATTAATAATTCGAAAAAAATTTAATTAATTAAATAAGTTATTATGTTTTATTAGTCAAACTGATGGTATATAATAAATTTATACCTGAAAAGTACATGATGATATTTCTCCATATATTTTTTTGATGTCGGCTCTTCCATTTTCAAAAAATGTTAATAATTTTAAAAAAATTGAATTAATTAATCAAATGAATATGCTTTATGAGTCAAACTGATTAGTAATAATAATTAATAACATTTATTTTATTATAAATGTATTAATAAAAAAATTTTTCATATAAATGAACAAATTTTTACAGTTTCTGAGCATTTCGGTTTCCTAAAACCTATGTATGACATGTACTTTATATATAGATATATATATATATATTTATCAAGAAAGAAAGAAAGAAAGTAAGTAAGTAATAAAAAGCATAAATTATCTAAAAAAATTTTTTGAAAAATTTTAATAATAATTTAAAATCATACATATAATACCTCAAAGAGATTTATCCGCTTATATATATTATAAAAAATATATTATTATAATTAAATAGTAGTACATATAGTATGTATATAATAAATTCATACTTCATATTAATACTTCAAACGTAAATACAAAAAAATTAATTTAATTAATCAAGTGATTAATGTGAGTAAATGAGTGAGTGAGTGAGTGAGTTATGTATATTCGGCTAAAAGATATTTTTTTTAAAAAAAAGTTTATAATTAGAAAAAAATTGAATTAATTAAACAAGTTAATATGCTTTATGAGTCAAATTGATTAGTAATAATAATTAATAACATTTATTTTATTATAAATGTATTAATAAAAAAAATTTTCATATAAATGAACAAATTTTTACAATTTCTGATCATTTCGGCATATACATGATTGGTGCTATATCAATTGTACACACCAATATTGACATATGTCAAAGATAGTGTCGACCGCTAAAAATATATATAGGCGTTTATGGTACCATCGGGTTATGTATACTCGGCTAGAAGATATTTTTTTAAAAAAATATTAATAATTCGAAAAAAATTTAATTAATTAAATAAATTATTATGCTTTATTAGTCAAACTAATTAGTAATAATAATTAATAACATTTATTTTAATATAAATGTATTAATAAAAAAAAAGTTCATATAAAT
>CAXAQU010000234.1:7500-12500 GCA_963971155.1 Anthrax anthrax
AATATGGGATTAATTAATATTTAATATAAAATATTAATTCCATCCTGGGGCGTTCAATACAGTTATACATTATAATATTTTTAATATTATTTTGTTTTTAACTAGAGCGTACCTTGAGCATATATGTTGTGACCCGAAAGATGGTGAACTATACCTGATCAGGTTGAAGTCAGGGGAAACCCTGATGGAAGACCGAAACAGTTCTGACGTGCAAATCGATTGTCAGAATTGGGTATAGGGGCGAAAGACCAATCGAACCATCTAGTAGCTGGTTCCCTCCGAAGTTTCTCTCAGGATAGCTGGTGCAATTAAATATTATTAAAAATAATCTTATCTGGTAAAGCGAATGATTAGAGGCCTTAGGGCCGAAACGACCTTAACCTATTCTCAAACTTTAAATGGGTAAGAACCTAACCTTACTTGAAATGAAGGTTTAGGTTATGATATATTGTGCCCAGTGGGCCACTTTTGGTAAGCAGAACTGGCGCTGTGGGATGAACCAAACGTAATGTTACGGCGCCCAAATTAACAACTCATACTGATACCATGAAAGGCGTTGCTTGCTTAAAACAGCAGGACGGTGGACATGGAAGTCGTAATCCGCTAAGGAGTGTGTAACAACTCACCTGCCGAAGCAACTAGCCCTTAAAATGGATGGCGCTCAAGTTGTATGCCTATACATTACCGCTAAAGCATATGATTTATATATATAATATATATATAAATTTTGAAGCTTTAGTGAGTAGGAGGGTACAATGGTGTGCGTAGAAGTGTTTGGCGTAAGCCTGCATGGAGCCGCCATTGGTACAGATCTTGGTGGTAGTAGCAAATAATCGAATGAGACCTTGGAGGACTGAAGTGGAGAAGGGTTTCGTGTGAACAGTGGTTGATCACGAGTTAGTCGGTCCTAAGTTCAAGGCGAAAGCCGAAAATTGTATAAGTTATATATATAATAATATAATATAAATACACTTATAAATTTATATGAGCGAAAGGGAATACGGTTCCAATTCCGTAACCTGTTGAGTATACGTTTGTTATTAAATATGGGCTTTTATGCTCATCCTGGTAACAGAAACAACCATAGAGAAGCCGTCGAGAGATATCGAAAGAGTTTTCTTTTCTGTTTTATAGTCGTACTACCATGGAAGTCTTTCGAAGAGAGATATGGTAGATGGACTAGAAGAGCATGGCATTTACTGCTGTGTCGATATTTTCTCCTCGGACCTTGAAAATCTATGGTAGGGTCACGCAAACTTCTCAACAGGCCGTACCGATATCCGCAGCTGGTCTCCAAGGTGAAGAGTCTCTAGTCGATAGAATAATGTAGGTAAGGGAAGTCGGCAAATTAGATCCGTAACTTCGGGATAAGGATTGGCTCTGAAGATTGAGATAGTCGGGCTTGATTGGGAAACAATAATATGGTTTATGTACTCGTTCTGGGTAAATAGGATATATATATAATTTTTTTATTAAAAATTATATTTTATCTGTTCCCCGGATAGAAGTTTACGTAACCAATTGTGGAACATTCTTGCTAATAATTTATAGAAATTTTTTAAATTTCTATTAAATTTATAACGGCTATCAATTAACAATCAATTCAGAACTGGCACGGACTTGGGGAATCCGACTGTCTAATTAAAACAAAGCATTGTGATGGCCCTAACGGGTGTTGACACAATGTGATTTCTGCCCAGTGCTCTGAATGTCAAAGTGAAGAAATTCAAGTAAGCGCGGGTAAACGGCGGGAGTAACTATGACTCTCTTAAGGTAGCCAAATGCCTCGTCATCTAATTAGTGACGCGCATGAATGGATTAACGAGATTCCTACTGTCCCTATCTACTATCTAGCGAAACCACAGCCAAGGGAACGGGCTTGGAAAAATTAGCGGGGAAAGAAGACCCTGTTGAGCTTGACTCTAGTCTGGCAGTGTAAGGAGACATAAGAGGTGTAGCATAAGTGGGAGATATATAGTTTAGGCTATATGTCAACAATGAAATACCACTACTCTTATTGTTTCCTTACTTACTTGATAAAATGGAACATGCATCATTAACATAGCCATTATACGGATATATTTTATATATTTTATGGTATTTTGTTTTGATTCAAGCTTCTTGATCAAAGTATTTAGAGTTTGTTATATAAACCAACAAATTTCAATGAAATAATGATGTATATTATATTCACTTTATTGTGGATTTATATATGCATTCATTAAAGTAAATTGAATTTGTTATAACTCTTACACTCTGGTATGATCCAATTCAAGGACATTGCCAGGTAGGGAGTTTGACTGGGGCGGTACATCTCTCAAATAATAACGGAGGTGTCCCAAGGCCAGCTCAGTGCGGACAGAAACCACACATAGAGCAAAAGGGCAAATGCTGACTTGATCTCGGTGTTCAGTACACACAGAGACAGCAAAAGCTCGGCCTATCGATCCTTTTGGTTTAAAGAGTTTTTAACAAGAGGTGTCAGAAAAGTTACCATAGGGATAACTGACTTATGGCGGCCAAGCGTTCATAGCGACGTCGCTTTTTGATCCTTCGATGTCGGCTCTTCCTATCATTGTGAAGCAAAATTCACCAAGCGTTGGATTGTTCACCCATGCAAGGGAACGTGAGCTGGGTTTAGACCGTCGTGAGACAGGTTAGTTTTATCCTCCTGATGATAATATGTTATTACGACAGCATTCCTGCGTAGTACGAGAGGAACCGCAGGTACGGACCTATGGCACAATACTTATTCGAGCGAATAGTGGTATGATGCTACGTCCGTTGGATTATGCCTGAACGCCTCTAAGGTCGTATCCGAGCTGGACTGTAATAATAGTAATGGGGTAATTGAATTGTATGGCAATAAACCATTTAGAGCTTATAATGTAAAAATTATAAGAGATAAATAAAATGAAGCCAATGTGTTATTTAACATAGCTAGTATGGGATGTATTAATAGCGCCTATACAAAAAGCTAGTTAATTTGACTAAATTTTATTAAATACGATGTCAATGCCTAGAATCAATTGTAAACGACTTTGGTAACGGGCAAGGTGTTGTAAGTGGTAGAGCAGCTGCCATACTGCGATCCACTGAAGCTCATCCTTTGCTTGATGATTCGAGATATTAATTTGAATTTATCCAATAATATGATGAAGAGGTCAAAAAGATCGATTTTATTATATGTACTATATACGATATAGTATACATATATATATATATCGTTCGTTTGGCCTCAGATTCTATTAAAATTTTGCTAAAGCAATATTATTATTATTATTATATATTGTTTTAACAAGATATTAAATATATTAATAAGTGTATATATTATCACTATATATACATATAAAAAGATAGATAAAAATATATTATATATACATATGTGTATATAAAATTATATATTTTAAAATTCCGTCGATATAAAAAAAAAAAACAAAATATACATATATTATGTATGCACATACATAATTTTTTTAAAAATGGCTTTAATATGAAGACGACTAGCCTGCAAACCTACAACCTGGTAACCTGCAAATCACTTTCGTCATTATTTTTCGCTAATTTTTAATTTGTACATACATATACGTACTTACGTACCAAAAAGGTCCCTAATTGTTTCCACTTTTTTCAGTTAATGTGTAACAATCAGTAATAAATATGTACATAAAACACACTCACAGACACAGACAAGTCTAAACCAGTCGCTTTATGCCGTTATAGCGAAACGTTCTAACGTGCCTTAATTGAAGAGGGCCATTATACCGAAATGCCTTTTAAAGAGCGGCCGTATAGCGAAATATGGGTGTATATGTATGTACACACAAGCCATACCTCAAAGATAGGTATCGGCTTATATATGTATATTATAAAAAGTATATTATTATGGTTAAATGGTATATAATAAATTTATACCTGAAAAGTACATGATGATATTTCTCCATATATTTTTTTGATGTCGGCTCTTCCATTTTTAAAAAATGTTAATAATTTTAAAAAAATTGAATTAATTAACCAAATGAATATGCTTTATGAGTCAAATTGATTAGTAATAATAATTAATAACATTTATTTTATTATAAATGTATAAATGAACAAATTTTTACAATTTCTGATCATTTCGGCATATACATGATTGGTGCTATATCAATTGTACACACCAATATTGACATATGTCAAAGATAGTGTCGACCGCTAAAAATATATATAGGCGTTTATGGTACCATCGGGTTATGTATACTCGGCTAGAAGATATTTTTTTAAAAAAATATTAATAATTCGAAAAAAATTTAATTAATTAAATAAGTTATTATGTTTTATTAGTCAAACTGATGGTATATAATAAATTTATACCTGAAAAGTACATGATGATATTTCTCCATATATTTTTTTGATGTCGGCTCTTCCATTTTCAAAAAATGTTAATAATTTTAAAAAAATTGAATTAATTAATCAAATGAATATGCTTTATGAGTCAAACTGATTAGTAATAATAATTAATAACATTTATTTTATTATAAATGTATTAATAAAAAAATTTTTCATATAAATGAACAAATTTTTACAGTTTCTGAGCATTTCGGTTTCCTAAAACCTATGTATGACATGTACTTTATATATAGATATATATATATATATTTATCAAGAAAGAAAGAAAGAAAGTAAGTAAGTAATAAAAAGCATAAATTATCTAAAAAAATTTTTTGAAAAATTTTAATAATAATTTAAAATCATACATATAATACCTCAAAGAGATTTATCCGCTTATATATATTATAAAAAATATATTATTATAATTAAATAGTAGTACATATAGTATGTATATAATAAATTCATACTTCATATTAATACTTCAAACGTAAATACAAAAAAATTAATTTAATTAATCAAGTGATTAATGTGAGTAAATGAGTGAGTGAGTGAGTGAGTTATGTATATTCGGCTAAAAGATATTTTTTTTAAAAAAAAGTTTATAATTAGAAAAAAATTGAATTAATTAA
>CAXAQU010000234.1:17500-27500 GCA_963971155.1 Anthrax anthrax
TTTTTATAAATAATATATGAATGGTGTGCATTTTTTCTATATAAAAAGACATTGTAATCTGTTAATATTATATATAAATTTATCATAAGATCTGTTTGGTAATATGTTTATCCATTATTTAATTTTTATTTAAAGAATTAAATGGGATAAAGACCAATTTAAATACAGTATCGGATAAATTATTGACAGATTTTAATATATAACGCTAACATCATATGATGTTATAATTAAGATTATGATATAATCATTATCTTATATTATATGCGTTTATATGATTAACAATGCGATAGATTTAGGATACCTTCGGGACCCGTCTTGAAACACGGACCAAGAAGTCTAACATGTGTGCAAGTCATTGGGTATATTTAAAACCTAAAGGCGAAATTAACTTAACTTTTTTAATAAAAATATGGGATTAATTAATATTTAATATAAAATATTAATTCCATCCTGGGGCGTTCAATACAGTTATACATTATAATATTTTTAATATTATTTTGTTTTTAACTAGAGCGTACCTTGAGCATATATGTTGTGACCCGAAAGATGGTGAACTATACCTGATCAGGTTGAAGTCAGGGGAAACCCTGATGGAAGACCGAAACAGTTCTGACGTGCAAATCGATTGTCAGAATTGGGTATAGGGGCGAAAGACCAATCGAACCATCTAGTAGCTGGTTCCCTCCGAAGTTTCTCTCAGGATAGCTGGTGCAATTAAATATTATTAAAAATAATCTTATCTGGTAAAGCGAATGATTAGAGGCCTTAGGGCCGAAACGACCTTAACCTATTCTCAAACTTTAAATGGGTAAGAACCTAACCTTACTTGAAATGAAGGTTTAGGTTATGATATATTGTGCCCAGTGGGCCACTTTTGGTAAGCAGAACTGGCGCTGTGGGATGAACCAAACGTAATGTTACGGCGCCCAAATTAACAACTCATACTGATACCATGAAAGGCGTTGCTTGCTTAAAACAGCAGGACGGTGGACATGGAAGTCGTAATCCGCTAAGGAGTGTGTAACAACTCACCTGCCGAAGCAACTAGCCCTTAAAATGGATGGCGCTCAAGTTGTATGCCTATACATTACCGCTAAAGCATATGATTTATATATATAATATATATATAAATTTTGAAGCTTTAGTGAGTAGGAGGGTACAATGGTGTGCGTAGAAGTGTTTGGCGTAAGCCTGCATGGAGCCGCCATTGGTACAGATCTTGGTGGTAGTAGCAAATAATCGAATGAGACCTTGGAGGACTGAAGTGGAGAAGGGTTTCGTGTGAACAGTGGTTGATCACGAGTTAGTCGGTCCTAAGTTCAAGGCGAAAGCCGAAAATTGTATAAGTTATATATATAATAATATAATATAAATACACTTATAAATTTATATGAGCGAAAGGGAATACGGTTCCAATTCCGTAACCTGTTGAGTATACGTTTGTTATTAAATATGGGCTTTTATGCTCATCCTGGTAACAGAAACAACCATAGAGAAGCCGTCGAGAGATATCGAAAGAGTTTTCTTTTCTGTTTTATAGTCGTACTACCATGGAAGTCTTTCGAAGAGAGATATGGTAGATGGACTAGAAGAGCATGGCATTTACTGCTGTGTCGATATTTTCTCCTCGGACCTTGAAAATCTATGGTAGGGTCACGCAAACTTCTCAACAGGCCGTACCGATATCCGCAGCTGGTCTCCAAGGTGAAGAGTCTCTAGTCGATAGAATAATGTAGGTAAGGGAAGTCGGCAAATTAGATCCGTAACTTCGGGATAAGGATTGGCTCTGAAGATTGAGATAGTCGGGCTTGATTGGGAAACAATAATATGGTTTATGTACTCGTTCTGGGTAAATAGGATATATATATAATTTTTTTATTAAAAATTATATTTTATCTGTTCCCCGGATAGAAGTTTACGTAACCAATTGTGGAACATTCTTGCTAATAATTTATAGAAATTTTTTAAATTTCTATTAAATTTATAACGGCTATCAATTAACAATCAATTCAGAACTGGCACGGACTTGGGGAATCCGACTGTCTAATTAAAACAAAGCATTGTGATGGCCCTAACGGGTGTTGACACAATGTGATTTCTGCCCAGTGCTCTGAATGTCAAAGTGAAGAAATTCAAGTAAGCGCGGGTAAACGGCGGGAGTAACTATGACTCTCTTAAGGTAGCCAAATGCCTCGTCATCTAATTAGTGACGCGCATGAATGGATTAACGAGATTCCTACTGTCCCTATCTACTATCTAGCGAAACCACAGCCAAGGGAACGGGCTTGGAAAAATTAGCGGGGAAAGAAGACCCTGTTGAGCTTGACTCTAGTCTGGCAGTGTAAGGAGACATAAGAGGTGTAGCATAAGTGGGAGATATATAGTTTAGGCTATATGTCAACAATGAAATACCACTACTCTTATTGTTTCCTTACTTACTTGATAAAATGGAACATGCATCATTAACATAGCCATTATACGGATATATTTTATATATTTTATGGTATTTTGTTTTGATTCAAGCTTCTTGATCAAAGTATTTAGAGTTTGTTATATAAACCAACAAATTTCAATGAAATAATGATGTATATTATATTCACTTTATTGTGGATTTATATATGCATTCATTAAAGTAAATTGAATTTGTTATAACTCTTACACTCTGGTATGATCCAATTCAAGGACATTGCCAGGTAGGGAGTTTGACTGGGGCGGTACATCTCTCAAATAATAACGGAGGTGTCCCAAGGCCAGCTCAGTGCGGACAGAAACCACACATAGAGCAAAAGGGCAAATGCTGACTTGATCTCGGTGTTCAGTACACACAGAGACAGCAAAAGCTCGGCCTATCGATCCTTTTGGTTTAAAGAGTTTTTAACAAGAGGTGTCAGAAAAGTTACCATAGGGATAACTGACTTGTGGCGGCCAAGCGTTCATAGCGACGTCGCTTTTTGATCCTTCGATGTCGGCTCTTCCTATCATTGTGAAGCAAAATTCACCAAGCGTTGGATTGTTCACCCATGCAAGGGAACGTGAGCTGGGTTTAGACCGTCGTGAGACAGGTTAGTTTTATCCTCCTGATGATAATATGTTATTACGACAGCATTCCTGCGTAGTACGAGAGGAACCGCAGGTACGGACCTATGGCACAATACTTATTCGAGCGAATAGTGGTATGATGCTACGTCCGTTGGATTATGCCTGAACGCCTCTAAGGTCGTATCCGAGCTGGACTGTAATAATAGTAATGGGGTAATTGAATTGTATGGCAATAAACCATTTAGAGCTTATAATGTAAAAATTATAAGAGATAAATAAAATGAAGCCAATGTGTTATTTAACATAGCTAGTATGGGATGTATTAATAGCGCCTATACAAAAAGCTAGTTAATTTGACTAAATTTTATTAAATACGATGTCAATGCCTAGAATCAATTGTAAACGACTTTGGTAACGGGCAAGGTGTTGTAAGTGGTAGAGCAGCTGCCATACTGCGATCCACTGAAGCTCATCCTTTGCTTGATGATTCGAGATATTAATTTGAATTTATCCAATAATATGATGAAGAGGTCAAAAAGATCGATTTTATTATATGTACTATATACGATATAGTATACATATATATATATATCGTTCGTTTGGCCTCAGATTCTATTAAAATTTTGCTAAAGCAATATTATTATTATTATTATATATTGTTTTAACAAGATATTAAATATATTAATAAGTGTATATATTATCACTATATATACATATAAAAAGATAGATAAAAATATATTATATATACATATGTGTATATAAAATTATATATTTTAAAATTCCGTCGATATAAAAAAAAAAAACAAAATATACATATATTATGTATGCACATACATAATTTTTTTAAAAATGGCTTTAATATGAAGACGACTAGCCTGCAAACCTACAACCTGGTAACCTGCAAATCACTTTCGTCATTATTTTTCGCTAATTTTTAATTTGTACATACATATACGTACTTACGTACCAAAAAGGTCCCTAATTGTTTCCACTTTTTTCAGTTAATGTGTAACAATCAGTAATAAATATGTACATAAAACACACTCACAGACACAGACAAGTCTAAACCAGTCGCTTTATGCCGTTATAGCGAAACGTTCTAACGTGCCTTAATTGAAGAGGGCCATTATACCGAAATGCCTTTTAAAGAGCGGCCGTATAGCGAAATATGGGTGTATATGTATGTACACACAAGCCATACCTCAAAGATAGGTATCGGCTTATATATGTATATTATAAAAAGTATATTATTATGGTTAAATGGTATATAATAAATTTATACCTGAAAAGTACATGATGATATTTCTCCATATATTTTTTTGATGTCGGCTCTTCCATTTTTAAAAAATGTTAATAATTTTAAAAAAATTGAATTAATTAACCAAATGAATATGCTTTATGAGTCAAATTGATTAGTAATAATAATTAATAACATTTATTTTATTATAAATGTATAAATGAACAAATTTTTACAATTTCTGATCATTTCGGCATATACATGATTGGTGCTATATCAATTGTACACACCAATATTGACATATGTCAAAGATAGTGTCGACCGCTAAAAATATATATAGGCGTTTATGGTACCATCGGGTTATGTATACTCGGCTAGAAGATATTTTTTTAAAAAAATATTAATAATTCGAAAAAAATTTAATTAATTAAATAAGTTATTATGTTTTATTAGTCAAACTGATGGTATATAATAAATTTATACCTGAAAAGTACATGATGATATTTCTCCATATATTTTTTTGATGTCGGCTCTTCCATTTTCAAAAAATGTTAATAATTTTAAAAAAATTGAATTAATTAATCAAATGAATATGCTTTATGAGTCAAACTGATTAGTAATAATAATTAATAACATTTATTTTATTATAAATGTATTAATAAAAAAATTTTTCATATAAATGAACAAATTTTTACAGTTTCTGAGCATTTCGGTTTCCTAAAACCTATGTATGACATGTACTTTATATATAGATATATATATATATATTTATCAAGAAAGAAAGAAAGAAAGTAAGTAAGTAATAAAAAGCATAAATTATCTAAAAAAATTTTTTGAAAAATTTTAATAATAATTTAAAATCATACATATAATACCTCAAAGAGATTTATCCGCTTATATATATTATAAAAAATATATTATTATAATTAAATAGTAGTACATATAGTATGTATATAATAAATTCATACTTCATATTAATACTTCAAACGTAAATACAAAAAAATTAATTTAATTAATCAAGTGATTAATGTGAGTAAATGAGTGAGTGAGTGAGTGAGTTATGTATATTCGGCTAAAAGATATTTTTTTTAAAAAAAAGTTTATAATTAGAAAAAAATTGAATTAATTAAACAAGTTAATATGCTTTATGAGTCAAATTGATTAGTAATAATAATTAATAACATTTATTTTATTATAAATGTATTAATAAAAAAAATTTTCATATAAATGAACAAATTTTTACAATTTCTGATCATTTCGGCATATACATGATTGGTGCTATATCAATTGTACACACCAATATTGACATATGTCAAAGATAGTGTCGACCGCTAAAAATATATATAGGCGTTTATGGTACCATCGGGTTATGTATACTCGGCTAGAAGATATTTTTTTAAAAAAATATTAATAATTCGAAAAAAATTTAATTAATTAAATAAATTATTATGCTTTATTAGTCAAACTAATTAGTAATAATAATTAATAACATTTATTTTAATATAAATGTATTAATAAAAAAAAAGTTCATATAAATGAACAAATTTTTACAGTTTCTGAGCATTTCGGTTTTGTCAAACATATACATGTTTGGTGCTGTACCAATTGTACACACCAATATTGACATATGTCAAAGGTATATGTCAACCGTTAAAAATATATATAGCCGTTTATGGTACCATCGGGTTATGTATACTCGGCTAGAAGATATTTTTTAAAAAAAGTATTAATAATTCGAAAAAAATTTAATTAATTAAATAAATTATTATGCATTATTAGTCAAACTGATTAGTATTAATAATTAATAACATTTATTTTAATATAAATGTATTAATAAAAAAAAAGTTCATATAAATGAACAAATTTTTACAGTTTCTGAGCATTTCGGTTTTGTCAAACATATACATACATGTTTGGTGCTGTACCAATTGTACACACCAATATTGACATATGTCAAAGGTATATGTCAACCGTTAAAAATATATATAGCCGTTTATGGTACCATTAGGGTATGGTATTCATAGTTCGTCTAAATATTATTATAATGACATTTAATACCTTAATGTAGGTATTTGTGTCTAATACCAGGTGAAGCCATGAATAATTCAGAATTGAGTATTTATATTCAATTCTTGTAAATTTCATATATGGCTACTAATAATATAAATTAATATGCAATTTGTTTTAAAATTTTTTTAAAATACATATATAATATAATAAAATAGTCGAAAGGCTATTATATATAATAATATAATAAAATGCTTAATAAATGAAAGAAAACGTATAAAATATGTATATATATGAGGATATATGATTAAAATTCATATTTGTCCTTTATATATATATATACATGAATATGTATCAGATACTACTAGATTCAAATGCATTAATTAAAAAATGTATTATCTAGATAGTTCTTATAAAATATTTTAAAATATAATTCTGGTTGATCCTGCCAGTAGTTATATGCTTGTCTCAAAGATTAAGCCATGCATGTCTAAGTACACACGAAATTACAGTGAAACCGCAAAAGGCTCATTATATCAGTTATGGTTCCTTAGATCGTTAACAGTTACTTGGATAACTGTGGTAATTCTAGAGCTAATACATGCAATGTAAACACGAACCTTTGGAACGTGTGCTTTTATTAGGCTAAAACCAAGCGATACCATTAGGTATCGTTATTATGGTTGAACTCTAGATAATTTGCAGATCGTACGGTCTAGTACCGACGACAGATCTTTCAAATGTCTGCCCTATCAACTATTGATGGTAGTATCTTGGACTACCATGGTTGCAACGGGTAACGGGGAATCAGGGTTCGATTCCGGAGAGGGAGCCTGAGAAACGGCTACCACATCTAAGGAAGGCAGCAGGCGCGTAAATTACCCACTCCCAGCACGGGGAGGTAGTGACGAAAAATAACAATACAGGACTCATATCCGAGGCCCTGTAATTGGAATGAGTACACTTTAAATCCTTTAACAAGGACCTATTGGAGGGCAAGTCTGGTGCCAGCAGCCGCGGTAATTCCAGCTCCAATAGCGTATATTAAAGTTGTTGCGGTTAAAACGTTCGTAGTTGAATTTGTGCTCCATACGGGTAGTACACCTAATATATTGGTCTGTACATTACCTTTTGTATGAGAGCGTATTACCGGTGGAGTTCAATATATATTTATTCATATGAATTTTTATATATAACTCCTATTTAAACCTGCTTCAGTGCTCTTTACCGAGTGTTGTTGTGGGCCGGTACAATTACTTTGAACAAATTAGAGTGCTTAAAGCAGGCTCAAATTGCCTGAATATTTTGTGCATGGAATAATGGAATAAGACCTCTGTTCTACTTTCATTGGTTTTTAGATCAAGAGGTAATGATTAATAGAAGCAGTTGGGGGCATTAGTATTACGACGCGAGAGGTGAAATTCTTGGACCGTCGTAAGACTAACTTAAGCGAAAGCATTTGCCAAAGATGTTTTCATTAATCAAGAACGAAAGTTAGAGGTTCGAAGGCGATCAGATACCGCCCTAGTTCTAACCATAAACGATGCCAGCTAGCAATTGGGTGTAGCTACTTTTATGGCTTTCTCAGTCGCTTCCCGGGAAACCAAAGCTTTTGGGCTCCGGGGGAAGTATGGTTGCAAAGCTGAAACTTAAAGGAATTGACGGAAGGGCACCACCAGGAGTGGAGCCTGCGGCTTAATTTGACTCAACACGGGAAAACTTACCAGGTCCGAACATAAATGAGTAAGACAGATTGATAGCTCTTTCTCGAATCTATGGGTGGTGGTGCATGGCCGTTCTTAGTTCGTGGAGTGATTTGTCTGGTTAATTCCGATAACGAACGAGACTCAAATATATTAAATAGATGCTTTCAGGATTATGATTGTGAAGCCTTATATAGCCTTCATATATAAGTTACAGTAAAATGTAATGAGTATTTGAATGTGTTTTATGTAAGGTGGAGTCGTACCTGTTTGTTTGTCCCATTAATACGGACACTAGCTTCTTAAATGGACAAATTGCGTCTAGCAATAATGAGATTGAGCAATAACAGGTCTGTGATGCCCTTAGATGTCCTGGGCTGCACGCGCGCTACAATGAAAGTATCAACGTGTATTTCCTAGACCGAAAGGTCCGGGTAAACCGCTGAATCACTTTCATGCTTGGGATTGTGAACTGAAACTGTTCACATGAACCTGGAATTCCCAGTAAGTGCGAGTCATTAACTCGCATTGATTACGTCCCTGCCCTTTGTACACACCGCCCGTCGCTACTACCGATTGAATTATTTAGTGAGGTCTCCGGACGTGATCACTGTGACGCATTTTAATGTGTTATGGTTGTTTCGCAAAAGTTGACCGAACTTGATTATTTAGAGGAAGTAAAAGTCGTAACAAGGTTTCCGTAGGTGAACCTGCGGAAGGATCATTATTGATTCTTTCCAAAAATGAAATATAATATTATGGCAAGGTACATATATACTAAATATAGGATATATTGTAATAGGCTTTTAATACTTGAATAAAAAATTTGATTTTTATTCGTATATTTTTCATTTAATTTATTTATATGAAATATGGCTTATAAAAGTACATTATATACTATTGTATATTTATGTTATTCTTGCCTTTGATAAATAATATTGCATTATATTATTATAAATTTTTATAAATTAAAAATAAAAAAATTTGGATAAGCGTATATGAAATTTGTGTTGAAATAAGGGTATACACATTGATAATAATATATAATATATGTATGTATATCAAAAGGTGTATATATCCTTACATAGTTTCATAATACGCTAATGTTGTACTTAAAACTGATAGAGTCTTTTTAAATATAAACAGAAAATTGTACATGAAAATTTTATTTTAATTTTCGTATAATTTTCGTGGACATTTAAATATATTTATTATATTTTATGTACGTTTATGTTCGGACTCTAAGTTAATAAGGTATATATATACATATGTATGTATATATCTTTAAGACATTCGCAACATATAAAAAATAAAATATATATTGATAAAGCATATAAATTAAAATAAAAAATGATTTACTCTAAGCGGAGGATCACTTGGCTCATGGGTCGATGTGAAGAACGCAGCAAACTGTGCGTCATCGTGTGAACTGCAGGACACATGAACATCGACATTTCGAACGCATATTGCAGTCCATGCTTTTATGTACTTAAAATAAAAAGTGCTGCATGGACTACATATGGTTGAGGGTTGTAAGATTTAACCAAATATATATGTATGTATAATAGCATATATATATATAAAAAGTTGAAATATTATTTTCAAGTAAAATAATTTTCACATAATGTGTTACTAAATTTATCATATCACTGATAATGATAATTTATAACATTAATAAAAAGAAAATAATTTTTACATATATATTATAATTGTATATTTGATCCAAATTAAATAACATTTTTCTATATGTGAAAATATATGAATAATAATTAAAATATTAAACATAATAGTAACATATAGATATTTAAAAAGAAAATGTTTTTATTTGGTTCTATTCCTCTTCTTATATTGAAGATAAGAATAGATCATTTATCTATAATATTTATTATATGTAAAAATTGAAAAAAACAAAAAAAAAAAAAAAAAAAAATCAAAAGCAACCTCAACTCATATGAGATTACTCCCTGAATTTAAGCATATTAATGAGGGAAGGAAAAGAAACTAACAAGGATTT
>CAXAQU010000234.1:32500-35000 GCA_963971155.1 Anthrax anthrax
ATAGTGTCGACCGCTAAAAATATATATAGGCGTTTATGGTACCATCGGGTTATGTATACTCGGCTAGAAGATATTTTTTTAAAAAAATATTAATAATTCGAAAAAAATTTAATTAATTAAATAAGTTATTATGTTTTATTAGTCAAACTGATGGTATATAATAAATTTATACCTGAAAAGTACATGATGATATTTCTCCATATATTTTTTTGATGTCGGCTCTTCCATTTTCAAAAAATGTTAATAATTTTAAAAAAATTGAATTAATTAATCAAATGAATATGCTTTATGAGTCAAACTGATTAGTAATAATAATTAATAACATTTATTTTATTATAAATGTATTAATAAAAAAATTTTTCATATAAATGAACAAATTTTTACAGTTTCTGAGCATTTCGGTTTCCTAAAACCTATGTATGACATGTACTTTATATATAGATATATATATATATATTTATCAAGAAAGAAAGAAAGAAAGTAAGTAAGTAATAAAAAGCATAAATTATCTAAAAAAATTTTTTGAAAAATTTTAATAATAATTTAAAATCATACATATAATACCTCAAAGAGATTTATCCGCTTATATATATTATAAAAAATATATTATTATAATTAAATAGTAGTACATATAGTATGTATATAATAAATTCATACTTCATATTAATACTTCAAACGTAAATACAAAAAAATTAATTTAATTAATCAAGTGATTAATGTGAGTAAATGAGTGATGTGAGTGAGTGAGTTATGTATATTCGGCTAAAAGATATTTTTTTTAAAAAAAAGTTTATAATTAGAAAAAAATTGAATTAATTAAACAAGTTAATATGCATGAGTCAAATTGATTAGTAATAATAATTAATAACATTTATTTTATTATAAATGTATTAATAAAAAAAATTTTCATATAAATGAACAAATTTTTACAATTTCTGATCATTTCGGCATATACATGATTGGTGCTATATCAATTGTACACACCAATATTGACATATGTCAAAGATAGTGTCGACCGCTAAAAATATATATAGGCGTTTATGGTACCATCGGGTTATGTATACTCGGCTAGAAGATATTTTTTTAAAAAAATATTAATAATTCGAAAAAAATTTAATTAATTAAATAAATTATTATGCTTTATTAGTCAAACTAATTAGTAATAATAATTAATAACATTTATTTTAATATAAATGTATTAATAAAAAAAAAGTTCATATAAATGAACAAATTTTTACAGTTTCTGAGCATTTCGGTTTTGTCAAACATATACATGTTTGGTGCTGTACCAATTGTACACACCAATATTGACATATGTCAAAGGTATATGTCAACCGTTAAAAATATATATAGCCGTTTATGGTACCATCGGGTTATGTATACTCGGCTAGAAGATATTTTTTAAAAAAAGTATTAATAATTCGAAAAAAATTTAATTAATTAAATAAATTATTATGCATTATTAGTCAAACTGATTAGTATTAATAATTAATAACATTTATTTTAATATAAATGTATTAATAAAAAAAAAGTTCATATAAATGAACAAATTTTTACAGTTTCTGAGCATTTCGGTTTTGTCAAACATATACATGTTTGGTGCTGTACCAATTGTACACACCAATATTGACATATGTCAAAGGTATATGTCAACCGTTAAAAATATATATAGCCGTTTATGGTACCATTAGGGTATGGTATTCATAGTTCGTCTAAATATTATTATAATGACATTTAATACCTTAATGTAGGTATTTGTGTCTAATACCAGGTGAAGCCATGAATAATTCAGAATTGAGTATTTATATTCAATTCTTGTAAATTTCATATATGGCTACTAATAATATAAATTAATATGCAATTTGTTTTAAAATTTTTTTAAAATACATATATAATATAATAAAATAGTCGAAAGGCTATTATATATAATAATATAATAAAATGCTTAATAAATGAAAGAAAACGTATAAAATATGTATATATATGAGGATATATGATTAAAATTCATATTTGTCCTTTATATATATATATACATGAATATGTATCAGATACTACTAGATTCAAATGCATTAATTAAAAAATGTATTATCTAGATAGTTCTTATAAAATATTTTAAAATATAATTCTGGTTGATCCTGCCAGTAGTTATATGCTTGTCTCAAAGATTAAGCCATGCATGTCTAAGTACACACGAAATTACAGTGAAACCGCAAAAGGCTCATTATATCAGTTATGGTTCCTTAGATCGTTAACAGTTACTTGGATAACTGTGGTAATTCTAGAGCTAATACATGCAATGTAAACACGAACCTTTGGAACGTGTGCTTTTATTAGGCTAAAACCAAGCGATACCATTAGGTATCGTTATTATGGTTGAACTCTAGATAATTTGCAGATCGTACGGTCTAGTACCGACGACAGATCTTTCAAATGTCTGCCCTATCAACTATTGATGGTAGTATCTTGGACTACCATGGTTGCAACGGGTAACGGGGAATCA
>CAXAQU010000234.1:37500-45000 GCA_963971155.1 Anthrax anthrax
AATAATTTTCACATAATGTGTTACTAAATTTATCATATCACTGATAATGATAATTTATAACATTAATAAAAAGAAAATAATTTTTACATATATATTATAATTGTATATTTGATCCAAATTAAATAACATTTTTCTATATGTGAAAATATATGAATAATAATTAAAATATTAAACATAATAGTAACATATAGATATTTAAAAAGAAAATGTTTTTATTTGGTTCTATTCCTCTTCTTATATTGAAGATAAGAATAGATCATTTATCTATAATATTTATTATATGTAAAAATTGAAAAAAACAAAAAAAAAAAAAAAAAAAAATCAAAAGCAACCTCAACTCATATGAGATTACTCCCTGAATTTAAGCATATTAATGAGGGAAGGAAAAGAAACTAACAAGGATTTTCTTAGTAGCGGCGAGCGAAAAGAAAATAGTTCAGCACTGAGTTATTTTGTTTTTATAACAAATATAAGATGCAGTGTATGGAATATCTGTTATCTAGTATGACATATTAACAGTTTAAGTCCTTCTTAAATGAGGCCATTTACCCATAGAGGGTGCTAGGCCTGTAGTAACGTTAATGATTACTAGAAGATATTTCCTAAGAGTCGTGTTGCTTGATAGTGCAGCACTAATTGGGTGGTAAACTCCATCTAAAACTAAATATAACCATGAGACCGATAGCAAACAAGTACCGTGAGGGAAAGTTGAAAAGAACTCTGAATAGAGAGTTAAATAGTACGTGAAACTGCTTAGAGGTTAAGCCCGATGAACCTAAATATCTAATATAGAAAATTCATCACTAATAATATATTATTTTTTATAAATAATATATGAATGGTGTGCATTTTTTCTATATAAAAAGACATTGTAATCTGTTAATATTATATATAAATTTATCATAAGATCTGTTTGGTAATATGTTTATCCATTATTTAATTTTTATTTAAAGAATTAAATGGGATAAAGACCAATTTAAATACAGTATCGGATAAATTATTGACAGATTTTAATATATAACGCTAACATCATATGATGTTATAATTAAGATTATGATATAATCATTATCTTATATTATATGCGTTTATATGATTAACAATGCGATAGATTTAGGATACCTTCGGGACCCGTCTTGAAACACGGACCAAGAAGTCTAACATGTGTGCAAGTCATTGGGTATATTTAAAACCTAAAGGCGAAATTAACTTAACTTTTTTAATAAAAATATGGGATTAATTAATATTTAATATAAAATATTAATTCCATCCTGGGGCGTTCAATACAGTTATACATTATAATATTTTTAATATTATTTTGTTTTTAACTAGAGCGTACCTTGAGCATATATGTTGTGACCCGAAAGATGGTGAACTATACCTGATCAGGTTGAAGTCAGGGGAAACCCTGATGGAAGACCGAAACAGTTCTGACGTGCAAATCGATTGTCAGAATTGGGTATAGGGGCGAAAGACCAATCGAACCATCTAGTAGCTGGTTCCCTCCGAAGTTTCTCTCAGGATAGCTGGTGCAATTAAATATTATTAAAAATAATCTTATCTGGTAAAGCGAATGATTAGAGGCCTTAGGGCCGAAACGACCTTAACCTATTCTCAAACTTTAAATGGGTAAGAACCTAACCTTACTTGAAATGAAGGTTTAGGTTATGATATATTGTGCCCAGTGGGCCACTTTTGGTAAGCAGAACTGGCGCTGTGGGATGAACCAAACGTAATGTTACGGCGCCCAAATTAACAACTCATACTGATACCATGAAAGGCGTTGCTTGCTTAAAACAGCAGGACGGTGGACATGGAAGTCGTAATCCGCTAAGGAGTGTGTAACAACTCACCTGCCGAAGCAACTAGCCCTTAAAATGGATGGCGCTCAAGTTGTATGCCTATACATTACCGCTAAAGCATATGATTTATATATATAATATATATATAAATTTTGAAGCTTTAGTGAGTAGGAGGGTACAATGGTGTGCGTAGAAGTGTTTGGCGTAAGCCTGCATGGAGCCGCCATTGGTACAGATCTTGGTGGTAGTAGCAAATAATCGAATGAGACCTTGGAGGACTGAAGTGGAGAAGGGTTTCGTGTGAACAGTGGTTGATCACGAGTTAGTCGGTCCTAAGTTCAAGGCGAAAGCCGAAAATTGTATAAGTTATATATATAATAATATAATATAAATACACTTATAAATTTATATGAGCGAAAGGGAATACGGTTCCAATTCCGTAACCTGTTGAGTATACGTTTGTTATTAAATATGGGCTTTTATGCTCATCCTGGTAACAGAAACAACCATAGAGAAGCCGTCGAGAGATATCGAAAGAGTTTTCTTTTCTGTTTTATAGTCGTACTACCATGGAAGTCTTTCGAAGAGAGATATGGTAGATGGACTAGAAGAGCATGGCATTTACTGCTGTGTCGATATTTTCTCCTCGGACCTTGAAAATCTATGGTAGGGTCACGCAAACTTCTCAACAGGCCGTACCGATATCCGCAGCTGGTCTCCAAGGTGAAGAGTCTCTAGTCGATAGAATAATGTAGGTAAGGGAAGTCGGCAAATTAGATCCGTAACTTCGGGATAAGGATTGGCTCTGAAGATTGAGATAGTCGGGCTTGATTGGGAAACAATAATATGGTTTATGTACTCGTTCTGGGTAAATAGGATATATATATAATTTTTTTATTAAAAATTATATTTTATCTGTTCCCCGGATAGAAGTTTACGTAACCAATTGTGGAACATTCTTGCTAATAATTTATAGAAATTTTTTAAATTTCTATTAAATTTATAACGGCTATCAATTAACAATCAATTCAGAACTGGCACGGACTTGGGGAATCCGACTGTCTAATTAAAACAAAGCATTGTGATGGCCCTAACGGGTGTTGACACAATGTGATTTCTGCCCAGTGCTCTGAATGTCAAAGTGAAGAAATTCAAGTAAGCGCGGGTAAACGGCGGGAGTAACTATGACTCTCTTAAGGTAGCCAAATGCCTCGTCATCTAATTAGTGACGCGCATGAATGGATTAACGAGATTCCTACTGTCCCTATCTACTATCTAGCGAAACCACAGCCAAGGGAACGGGCTTGGAAAAATTAGCGGGGAAAGAAGACCCTGTTGAGCTTGACTCTAGTCTGGCAGTGTAAGGAGACATAAGAGGTGTAGCATAAGTGGGAGATATATAGTTTAGGCTATATGTCAACAATGAAATACCACTACTCTTATTGTTTCCTTACTTACTTGATAAAATGGAACATGCATCATTAACATAGCCATTATACGGATATATTTTATATATTTTATGGTATTTTGTTTTGATTCAAGCTTCTTGATCAAAGTATTTAGAGTTTGTTATATAAACCAACAAATTTCAATGAAATAATGATGTATATTATATTCACTTTATTGTGGATTTATATATGCATTCATTAAAGTAAATTGAATTTGTTATAACTCTTACACTCTGGTATGATCCAATTCAAGGACATTGCCAGGTAGGGAGTTTGACTGGGGCGGTACATCTCTCAAATAATAACGGAGGTGTCCCAAGGCCAGCTCAGTGCGGACAGAAACCACACATAGAGCAAAAGGGCAAATGCTGACTTGATCTCGGTGTTCAGTACACACAGAGACAGCAAAAGCTCGGCCTATCGATCCTTTTGGTTTAAAGAGTTTTTAACAAGAGGTGTCAGAAAAGTTACCATAGGGATAACTGACTTGTGGCGGCCAAGCGTTCATAGCGACGTCGCTTTTTGATCCTTCGATGTCGGCTCTTCCTATCATTGTGAAGCAAAATTCACCAAGCGTTGGATTGTTCACCCATGCAAGGGAACGTGAGCTGGGTTTAGACCGTCGTGAGACAGGTTAGTTTTATCCTCCTGATGATAATATGTTATTACGACAGCATTCCTGCGTAGTACGAGAGGAACCGCAGGTACGGACCTATGGCACAATACTTATTCGAGCGAATAGTGGTATGATGCTACGTCCGTTGGATTATGCCTGAACGCCTCTAAGGTCGTATCCGAGCTGGACTGTAATAATAGTAATGGGGTAATTGAATTGTATGGCAATAAACCATTTAGAGCTTATAATGTAAAAATTATAAGAGATAAATAAAATGAAGCCAATGTGTTATTTAACATAGCTAGTATGGGATGTATTAATAGCGCCTATACAAAAAGCTAGTTAATTTGACTAAATTTTATTAAATACGATGTCAATGCCTAGAATCAATTGTAAACGACTTTGGTAACGGGCAAGGTGTTGTAAGTGGTAGAGCAGCTGCCATACTGCGATCCACTGAAGCTCATCCTTTGCTTGATGATTCGAGATATTAATTTGAATTTATCCAATAATATGATGAAGAGGTCAAAAAGATCGATTTTATTATATGTACTATATACGATATAGTATACATATATATATATATCGTTCGTTTGGCCTCAGATTCTATTAAAATTTTGCTAAAGCAATATTATTATTATTATTATATATTGTTTTAACAAGATATTAAATATATTAATAAGTGTATATATTATCACTATATATACATATAAAAAGATAGATAAAAATATATTATATATACATATGTGTATATAAAATTATATATTTTAAAATTCCGTCGATATAAAAAAAAAAAACAAAATATACATATATTATGTATGCACATACATAATTTTTTTAAAAATGGCTTTAATATGAAGACGACTAGCCTGCAAACCTACAACCTGGTAACCTGCAAATCACTTTCGTCATTATTTTTCGCTAATTTTTAATTTGTACATACATATACGTACTTACGTACCAAAAAGGTCCCTAATTGTTTCCACTTTTTTCAGTTAATGTGTAACAATCAGTAATAAATATGTACATAAAACACACTCACAGACACAGACAAGTCTAAACCAGTCGCTTTATGCCGTTATAGCGAAACGTTCTAACGTGCCTTAATTGAAGAGGGCCATTATACCGAAATGCCTTTTAAAGAGCGGCCGTATAGCGAAATATGGGTGTATATGTATGTACACACAAGCCATACCTCAAAGATAGGTATCGGCTTATATATGTATATTATAAAAAGTATATTATTATGGTTAAATGGTATATAATAAATTTATACCTGAAAAGTACATGATGATATTTCTCCATATATTTTTTTGATGTCGGCTCTTCCATTTTTAAAAAATGTTAATAATTTTAAAAAAATTGAATTAATTAACCAAATGAATATGCTTTATGAGTCAAATTGATTAGTAATAATAATTAATAACATTTATTTTATTATAAATGTATAAATGAACAAATTTTTACAATTTCTGATCATTTCGGCATATACATGATTGGTGCTATATCAATTGTACACACCAATATTGACATATGTCAAAGATAGTGTCGACCGCTAAAAATATATATAGGCGTTTATGGTACCATCGGGTTATGTATACTCGGCTAGAAGATATTTTTTTAAAAAAATATTAATAATTCGAAAAAAATTTAATTAATTAAATAAGTTATTATGTTTTATTAGTCAAACTGATGGTATATAATAAATTTATACCTGAAAAGTACATGATGATATTTCTCCATATATTTTTTTGATGTCGGCTCTTCCATTTTCAAAAAATGTTAATAATTTTAAAAAAATTGAATTAATTAATCAAATGAATATGCTTTATGAGTCAAACTGATTAGTAATAATAATTAATAACATTTATTTTATTATAAATGTATTAATAAAAAAATTTTTCATATAAATGAACAAATTTTTACAGTTTCTGAGCATTTCGGTTTCCTAAAACCTATGTATGACATGTACTTTATATATAGATATATATATATATATTTATCAAGAAAGAAAGAAAGAAAGTAAGTAAGTAATAAAAAGCATAAATTATCTAAAAAAATTTTTTGAAAAATTTTAATAATAATTTAAAATCATACATATAATACCTCAAAGAGATTTATCCGCTTATATATATTATAAAAAATATATTATTATAATTAAATAGTAGTACATATAGTATGTATATAATAAATTCATACTTCATATTAATACTTCAAACGTAAATACAAAAAAATTAATTTAATTAATCAAGTGATTAATGTGAGTAAATGAGTGAGTGAGTGAGTGAGTTATGTATATTCGGCTAAAAGATATTTTTTTTAAAAAAAAGTTTATAATTAGAAAAAAATTGAATTAATTAAACAAGTTAATATGCTTTATGAGTCAAATTGATTAGTAATAATAATTAATAACATTTATTTTATTATAAATGTATTAATAAAAAAAATTTTCATATAAATGAACAAATTTTTACAATTTCTGATCATTTCGGCATATACATGATTGGTGCTATATCAATTGTACACACCAATATTGACATATGTCAAAGATAGTGTCGACCGCTAAAAATATATATAGGCGTTTATGGTACCATCGGGTTATGTATACTCGGCTAGAAGATATTTTTTTAAAAAAATATTAATAATTCGAAAAAAATTTAATTAATTAAATAAATTATTATGCTTTATTAGTCAAACTAATTAGTAATAATAATTAATAACATTTATTTTAATATAAATGTATTAATAAAAAAAAAGTTCATATAAATGAACAAATTTTTACAGTTTCTGAGCATTTCGGTTTTGTCAAACATATACATGTTTGGTGCTGTACCAATTGTACACACCAATATTGACATATGTCAAAGGTATATGTCAACCGTTAAAAATATATATAGCCGTTTATGGTACCATCGGGTTATGTATACTCGGCTAGAAGATATTTTTTAAAAAAAGTATTAATAATTCGAAAAAAATTTAATTAATTAAATAAATTATTATGCATTATTAGTCAAACTGATTAGTATTAATAATTAATAACATTTATTTTAATATAAATGTATTAATAAAAAAAAAGTTCATATAAATGAACAAATTTTTACAGTTTCTGAGCATTTCGGTTTTGTCAAACATATACATGTTTGGTGCTGTACCAATTGTACACACCAATATTGACATATGTCAAAGGTATATGTCAACCGTTAAAAATATATATAGCCGTTTATGGTACCATTAGGGTATGGTATTCATAGTTCGTCTAAATATTATTATAATGACATTTAATACCTTAATGTAGGTATTTGTGTCTAATACCAGGTGAAGCCATGAATAATTCAGAATTGAGTATTTATATTCAATTCTTGTAAATTTCATATATGGCTACTAATAATATAAATTAATATGCAATTTGTTTTAAAATTTTTTTAAAATACATATATAATATAATAAAATAGTCGAAAGGCTATTATATATAATAATATAATAAAATGCTTAATAAATGAAAGAAAACGTATAAAATATGTATATATATGAGGATATATGATTAAAATTCATATTTGTCCTTTATATATATATATACATGAATATGTATCAGATACTACTAGATTCAAATGCATTAATTAAAAAATGTATTATCTAG
>CAXAQU010000234.1:47500-55000 GCA_963971155.1 Anthrax anthrax
AAATATATTTATTATATTTTATGTACGTTTATGTTCGGACTCTAAGTTAATAAGGTATATATATACATATGTATGTATATATCTTTAAGACATTCGCAACATATAAAAAATAAAATATATATTGATAAAGCATATAAATTAAAATAAAAAATGATTTACTCTAAGCGGAGGATCACTTGGCTCATGGGTCGATGAAGAACGCAGCAAACTGTGCGTCATCGTGTGAACTGCAGGACACATGAACATCGACATTTCGAACGCATATTGCAGTCCATGCTTTTATGTACTTAAAATAAAAAGTGCTGCATGGACTACATATGGTTGAGGGTTGTAAGATTTAACCAAATATATATGTATGTATAATAGCATATATATATATAAAAAGTTGAAATATTATTTTCAAGTAAAATAATTTTCACATAATGTGTTACTAAATTTATCATATCACTGATAATGATAATTTATAACATTAATAAAAAGAAAATAATTTTTACATATATATTATAATTGTATATTTGATCCAAATTAAATAACATTTTTCTATATGTGAAAATATATGAATAATAATTAAAATATTAAACATAATAGTAACATATAGATATTTAAAAAGAAAATGTTTTTATTTGGTTCTATTCCTCTTCTTATATTGAAGATAAGAATAGATCATTTATCTATAATATTTATTATATGTAAAAATTGAAAAAAACAAAAAAAAAAAAAAAAAAAAATCAAAAGCAACCTCAACTCATATGAGATTACTCCCTGAATTTAAGCATATTAATGAGGGAAGGAAAAGAAACTAACAAGGATTTTCTTAGTAGCGGCGAGCGAAAAGAAAATAGTTCAGCACTGAGTTATTTTGTTTTTATAACAAATATAAGATGCAGTGTATGGAATATCTGTTATCTAGTATGACATATTAACAGTTTAAGTCCTTCTTAAATGAGGCCATTTACCCATAGAGGGTGCTAGGCCTGTAGTAACGTTAATGATTACTAGAAGATATTTCCTAAGAGTCGTGTTGCTTGATAGTGCAGCACTAATTGGGTGGTAAACTCCATCTAAAACTAAATATAACCATGAGACCGATAGCAAACAAGTACCGTGAGGGAAAGTTGAAAAGAACTCTGAATAGAGAGTTAAATAGTACGTGAAACTGCTTAGAGGTTAAGCCCGATGAACCTAAATATCTAATATAGAAAATTCATCACTAATAATATATTATTTTTTATAAATAATATATGAATGGTGTGCATTTTTTCTATATAAAAAGACATTGTAATCTGTTAATATTATATATAAATTTATCATAAGATCTGTTTGGTAATATGTTTATCCATTATTTAATTTTTATTTAAAGAATTAAATGGGATAAAGACCAATTTAAATACAGTATCGGATAAATTATTGACAGATTTTAATATATAACGCTAACATCATATGATGTTATAATTAAGATTATGATATAATCATTATCTTATATTATATGCGTTTATATGATTAACAATGCGATAGATTTAGGATACCTTCGGGACCCGTCTTGAAACACGGACCAAGAAGTCTAACATGTGTGCAAGTCATTGGGTATATTTAAAACCTAAAGGCGAAATTAACTTAACTTTTTTAATAAAAATATGGGATTAATTAATATTTAATATAAAATATTAATTCCATCCTGGGGCGTTCAATACAGTTATACATTATAATATTTTTAATATTATTTTGTTTTTAACTAGAGCGTACCTTGAGCATATATGTTGTGACCCGAAAGATGGTGAACTATACCTGATCAGGTTGAAGTCAGGGGAAACCCTGATGGAAGACCGAAACAGTTCTGACGTGCAAATCGATTGTCAGAATTGGGTATAGGGGCGAAAGACCAATCGAACCATCTAGTAGCTGGTTCCCTCCGAAGTTTCTCTCAGGATAGCTGGTGCAATTAAATATTATTAAAAATAATCTTATCTGGTAAAGCGAATGATTAGAGGCCTTAGGGCCGAAACGACCTTAACCTATTCTCAAACTTTAAATGGGTAAGAACCTAACCTTACTTGAAATGAAGGTTTAGGTTATGATATATTGTGCCCAGTGGGCCACTTTTGGTAAGCAGAACTGGCGCTGTGGGATGAACCAAACGTAATGTTACGGCGCCCAAATTAACAACTCATACTGATACCATGAAAGGCGTTGCTTGCTTAAAACAGCAGGACGGTGGACATGGAAGTCGTAATCCGCTAAGGAGTGTGTAACAACTCACCTGCCGAAGCAACTAGCCCTTAAAATGGATGGCGCTCAAGTTGTATGCCTATACATTACCGCTAAAGCATATGATTTATATATATAATATATATATAAATTTTGAAGCTTTAGTGAGTAGGAGGGTACAATGGTGTGCGTAGAAGTGTTTGGCGTAAGCCTGCATGGAGCCGCCATTGGTACAGATCTTGGTGGTAGTAGCAAATAATCGAATGAGACCTTGGAGGACTGAAGTGGAGAAGGGTTTCGTGTGAACAGTGGTTGATCACGAGTTAGTCGGTCCTAAGTTCAAGGCGAAAGCCGAAAATTGTATAAGTTATATATATAATAATATAATATAAATACACTTATAAATTTATATGAGCGAAAGGGAATACGGTTCCAATTCCGTAACCTGTTGAGTATACGTTTGTTATTAAATATGGGCTTTTATGCTCATCCTGGTAACAGAAACAACCATAGAGAAGCCGTCGAGAGATATCGAAAGAGTTTTCTTTTCTGTTTTATAGTCGTACTACCATGGAAGTCTTTCGAAGAGAGATATGGTAGATGGACTAGAAGAGCATGGCATTTACTGCTGTGTCGATATTTTCTCCTCGGACCTTGAAAATCTATGGTAGGGTCACGCAAACTTCTCAACAGGCCGTACCGATATCCGCAGCTGGTCTCCAAGGTGAAGAGTCTCTAGTCGATAGAATAATGTAGGTAAGGGAAGTCGGCAAATTAGATCCGTAACTTCGGGATAAGGATTGGCTCTGAAGATTGAGATAGTCGGGCTTGATTGGGAAACAATAATATGGTTTATGTACTCGTTCTGGGTAAATAGGATATATATATAATTTTTTTATTAAAAATTATATTTTATCTGTTCCCCGGATAGAAGTTTACGTAACCAATTGTGGAACATTCTTGCTAATAATTTATAGAAATTTTTTAAATTTCTATTAAATTTATAACGGCTATCAATTAACAATCAATTCAGAACTGGCACGGACTTGGGGAATCCGACTGTCTAATTAAAACAAAGCATTGTGATGGCCCTAACGGGTGTTGACACAATGTGATTTCTGCCCAGTGCTCTGAATGTCAAAGTGAAGAAATTCAAGTAAGCGCGGGTAAACGGCGGGAGTAACTATGACTCTCTTAAGGTAGCCAAATGCCTCGTCATCTAATTAGTGACGCGCATGAATGGATTAACGAGATTCCTACTGTCCCTATCTACTATCTAGCGAAACCACAGCCAAGGGAACGGGCTTGGAAAAATTAGCGGGGAAAGAAGACCCTGTTGAGCTTGACTCTAGTCTGGCAGTGTAAGGAGACATAAGAGGTGTAGCATAAGTGGGAGATATATAGTTTAGGCTATATGTCAACAATGAAATACCACTACTCTTATTGTTTCCTTACTTACTTGATAAAATGGAACATGCATCATTAACATAGCCATTATACGGATATATTTTATATATTTTATGGTATTTTGTTTTGATTCAAGCTTCTTGATCAAAGTATTTAGAGTTTGTTATATAAACCAACAAATTTCAATGAAATAATGATGTATATTATATTCACTTTATTGTGGATTTATATATGCATTCATTAAAGTAAATTGAATTTGTTATAACTCTTACACTCTGGTATGATCCAATTCAAGGACATTGCCAGGTAGGGAGTTTGACTGGGGCGGTACATCTCTCAAATAATAACGGAGGTGTCCCAAGGCCAGCTCAGTGCGGACAGAAACCACACATAGAGCAAAAGGGCAAATGCTGACTTGATCTCGGTGTTCAGTACACACAGAGACAGCAAAAGCTCGGCCTATCGATCCTTTTGGTTTAAAGAGTTTTTAACAAGAGGTGTCAGAAAAGTTACCATAGGGATAACTGACTTATGGCGGCCAAGCGTTCATAGCGACGTCGCTTTTTGATCCTTCGATGTCGGCTCTTCCTATCATTGTGAAGCAAAATTCACCAAGCGTTGGATTGTTCACCCATGCAAGGGAACGTGAGCTGGGTTTAGACCGTCGTGAGACAGGTTAGTTTTATCCTCCTGATGATAATATGTTATTACGACAGCATTCCTGCGTAGTACGAGAGGAACCGCAGGTACGGACCTATGGCACAATACTTATTCGAGCGAATAGTGGTATGATGCTACGTCCGTTGGATTATGCCTGAACGCCTCTAAGGTCGTATCCGAGCTGGACTGTAATAATAGTAATGGGGTAATTGAATTGTATGGCAATAAACCATTTAGAGCTTATAATGTAAAAATTATAAGAGATAAATAAAATGAAGCCAATGTGTTATTTAACATAGCTAGTATGGGATGTATTAATAGCGCCTATACAAAAAGCTAGTTAATTTGACTAAATTTTATTAAATACGATGTCAATGCCTAGAATCAATTGTAAACGACTTTGGTAACGGGCAAGGTGTTGTAAGTGGTAGAGCAGCTGCCATACTGCGATCCACTGAAGCTCATCCTTTGCTTGATGATTCGAGATATTAATTTGAATTTATCCAATAATATGATGAAGAGGTCAAAAAGATCGATTTTATTATATGTACTATATACGATATAGTATACATATATATATATATCGTTCGTTTGGCCTCAGATTCTATTAAAATTTTGCTAAAGCAATATTATTATTATTATTATATATTGTTTTAACAAGATATTAAATATATTAATAAGTGTATATATTATCACTATATATACATATAAAAAGATAGATAAAAATATATTATATATACATATGTGTATATAAAATTATATATTTTAAAATTCCGTCGATATAAAAAAAAAAAACAAAATATACATATATTATGTATGCACATACATAATTTTTTTAAAAATGGCTTTAATATGAAGACGACTAGCCTGCAAACCTACAACCTGGTAACCTGCAAATCACTTTCGTCATTATTTTTCGCTAATTTTTAATTTGTACATACATATACGTACTTACGTACCAAAAAGGTCCCTAATTGTTTCCACTTTTTTCAGTTAATGTGTAACAATCAGTAATAAATATGTACATAAAACACACTCACAGACACAGACAAGTCTAAACCAGTCGCTTTATGCCGTTATAGCGAAACGTTCTAACGTGCCTTAATTGAAGAGGGCCATTATACCGAAATGCCTTTTAAAGAGCGGCCGTATAGCGAAATATGGGTGTATATGTATGTACACACAAGCCATACCTCAAAGATAGGTATCGGCTTATATATGTATATTATAAAAAGTATATTATTATGGTTAAATGGTATATAATAAATTTATACCTGAAAAGTACATGATGATATTTCTCCATATATTTTTTTGATGTCGGCTCTTCCATTTTTAAAAAATGTTAATAATTTTAAAAAAATTGAATTAATTAACCAAATGAATATGCTTTATGAGTCAAATTGATTAGTAATAATAATTAATAACATTTATTTTATTATAAATGTATAAATGAACAAATTTTTACAATTTCTGATCATTTCGGCATATACATGATTGGTGCTATATCAATTGTACACACCAATATTGACATATGTCAAAGATAGTGTCGACCGCTAAAAATATATATAGGCGTTTATGGTACCATCGGGTTATGTATACTCGGCTAGAAGATATTTTTTTAAAAAAATATTAATAATTCGAAAAAAATTTAATTAATTAAATAAGTTATTATGTTTTATTAGTCAAACTGATGGTATATAATAAATTTATACCTGAAAAGTACATGATGATATTTCTCCATATATTTTTTTGATGTCGGCTCTTCCATTTTCAAAAAATGTTAATAATTTTAAAAAAATTGAATTAATTAATCAAATGAATATGCTTTATGAGTCAAACTGATTAGTAATAATAATTAATAACATTTATTTTATTATAAATGTATTAATAAAAAAATTTTTCATATAAATGAACAAATTTTTACAGTTTCTGAGCATTTCGGTTTCCTAAAACCTATGTATGACATGTACTTTATATATAGATATATATATATATATTTATCAAGAAAGAAAGAAAGAAAGTAAGTAAGTAATAAAAAGCATAAATTATCTAAAAAAATTTTTTGAAAAATTTTAATAATAATTTAAAATCATACATATAATACCTCAAAGAGATTTATCCGCTTATATATATTATAAAAAATATATTATTATAATTAAATAGTAGTACATATAGTATGTATATAATAAATTCATACTTCATATTAATACTTCAAACGTAAATACAAAAAAATTAATTTAATTAATCAAGTGATTAATGTGAGTAAATGAGTGAGTGAGTGAGTGAGTTATGTATATTCGGCTAAAAGATATTTTTTTTAAAAAAAAGTTTATAATTAGAAAAAAATTGAATTAATTAAACAAGTTAATATGCTTTATGAGTCAAATTGATTAGTAATAATAATTAATAACATTTATTTTATTATAAATGTATTAATAAAAAAAATTTTCATATAAATGAACAAATTTTTACAATTTCTGATCATTTCGGCATATACATGATTGGTGCTATATCAATTGTACACACCAATATTGACATATGTCAAAGATAGTGTCGACCGCTAAAAATATATATAGGCGTTTATGGTACCATCGGGTTATGTATACTCGGCTAGAAGATATTTTTTTAAAAAAATATTAATAATTCGAAAAAAATTTAATTAATTAAATAAATTATTATGCTTTATTAGTCAAACTAATTAGTAATAATAATTAATAACATTTATTTTAATATAAATGTATTAATAAAAAAAAAGTTCATATAAATGAACAAATTTTTACAGTTTCTGAGCATTTCGGTTTTGTCAAACATATACATGTTTGGTGCTGTACCAATTGTACACACCAATATTGACATATGTCAAAGGTATATGTCAACCGTTAAAAATATATATAGCCGTTTATGGTACCATCGGGTTATGTATACTCGGCTAGAAGATATTTTTTAAAAAAAGTATTAATAATTCGAAAAAAATTTAATTAATTAAATAAATTATTATGCATTATTAGTCAAACTGATTAGTATTAATAATTAATAACATTTATTTTAATATAAATGTATTAATAAAAAAAAAGTTCATATAAATGAACAAATTTTTACAGTTTCTGAGCATTTCGGTTTTGTCAAACATATACATGTTTGGTGCTGTACCAATTGTACACACCAATATTGACATATGTCAAAGGTATATGTCAACCGTTAAAAATATATATAGCCGTTTATGGTACC
>CAXAQU010000234.1:57500-60000 GCA_963971155.1 Anthrax anthrax
TTGTAATAGGCTTTTAATACTTGAATAAAAAATTTGATTTTTATTCGTATATTTTTCATTTAATTTATTTATATGAAATATGGCTTATAAAAGTACATTATATACTATTGTATATTTATGTTATTCTTGCCTTTGATAAATAATATTGCATTATATTATTATAAATTTTTATAAATTAAAAATAAAAAAATTTGGATAAGCGTATATGAAATTTGTGTTGAAATAAGGGTATACACATTGATAATAATATATAATATATGTATGTATATCAAAAGGTGTATATATCCTTACATAGTTTCATAATACGCTAATGTTGTACTTAAAACTGATAGAGTCTTTTTAAATATAAACAGAAAATTGTACATGAAAATTTTATTTTAATTTTCGTATAATTTTCGTGGACATTTAAATATATTTATTATATTTTATGTACGTTTATGTTCGGACTCTAAGTTAATAAGGTATATATATACATATGTATGTATATATCTTTAAGACATTCGCAACATATAAAAAATAAAATATATATTGATAAAGCATATAAATTAAAATAAAAAATGATTTACTCTAAGCGGAGGATCACTTGGCTCATGGGTCGATGAAGAACGCAGCAAACTGTGCGTCATCGTGTGAACTGCAGGACACATGAACATCGACATTTCGAACGCATATTGCAGTCCATGCTTTTATGTACTTAAAATAAAAAGTGCTGCATGGACTACATATGGTTGAGGGTTGTAAGATTTAACCAAATATATATGTATGTATAATAGCATATATATATATAAAAAGTTGAAATATTATTTTCAAGTAAAATAATTTTCACATAATGTGTTACTAAATTTATCATATCACTGATAATGATAATTTATAACATTAATAAAAAGAAAATAATTTTTACATATATATTATAATTGTATATTTGATCCAAATTAAATAACATTTTTCTATATGTGAAAATATATGAATAATAATTAAAATATTAAACATAATAGTAACATATAGATATTTAAAAAGAAAATGTTTTTATTTGGTTCTATTCCTCTTCTTATATTGAAGATAAGAATAGATCATTTATCTATAATATTTATTATATGTAAAAATTGAAAAAAACAAAAAAAAAAAAAAAAAAAAATCAAAAGCAACCTCAACTCATATGAGATTACTCCCTGAATTTAAGCATATTAATGAGGGAAGGAAAAGAAACTAACAAGGATTTTCTTAGTAGCGGCGAGCGAAAAGAAAATAGTTCAGCACTGAGTTATTTTGTTTTTATAACAAATATAAGATGCAGTGTATGGAATATCTGTTATCTAGTATGACATATTAACAGTTTAAGTCCTTCTTAAATGAGGCCATTTACCCATAGAGGGTGCTAGGCCTGTAGTAACGTTAATGATTACTAGAAGATATTTCCTAAGAGTCGTGTTGCTTGATAGTGCAGCACTAATTGGGTGGTAAACTCCATCTAAAACTAAATATAACCATGAGACCGATAGCAAACAAGTACCGTGAGGGAAAGTTGAAAAGAACTCTGAATAGAGAGTTAAATAGTACGTGAAACTGCTTAGAGGTTAAGCCCGATGAACCTAAATATCTAATATAGAAAATTCATCACTAATAATATATTATTTTTTATAAATAATATATGAATGGTGTGCATTTTTTCTATATAAAAAGACATTGTAATCTGTTAATATTATATATAAATTTATCATAAGATCTGTTTGGTAATATGTTTATCCATTATTTAATTTTTATTTAAAGAATTAAATGGGATAAAGACCAATTTAAATACAGTATCGGATAAATTATTGACAGATTTTAATATATAACGCTAACATCATATGATGTTATAATTAAGATTATGATATAATCATTATCTTATATTATATGCGTTTATATGATTAACAATGCGATAGATTTAGGATACCTTCGGGACCCGTCTTGAAACACGGACCAAGAAGTCTAACATGTGTGCAAGTCATTGGGTATATTTAAAACCTAAAGGCGAAATTAACTTAACTTTTTTAATAAAAATATGGGATTAATTAATATTTAATATAAAATATTAATTCCATCCTGGGGCGTTCAATACAGTTATACATTATAATATTTTTAATATTATTTTGTTTTTAACTAGAGCGTACCTTGAGCATATATGTTGTGACCCGAAAGATGGTGAACTATACCTGATCAGGTTGAAGTCAGGGGAAACCCTGATGGAAGACCGAAACAGTTCTGACGTGCAAATCGATTGTCAGAATTGGGTATAGGGGCGAAAGACCAATCGAACCATCTAGTAGCTGGTTCCCTCCGAAGTTTCTCTCAGGATAGCTGGTGCAATTAAATATTATTAAAAATAATCTTATCTGGTAAAGCGAATGATTAGAGGCCTTAGGGCCGAAACGACCTTAACCTATTCTCAAACTTTAAATGGGTAAGAACCTAACCTTACTTGAAATGAAGGTTTAGGTTATGATATATTGTGCCCAGTGGG
>CAXAQU010000234.1:62500-65000 GCA_963971155.1 Anthrax anthrax
CGCCTATACAAAAAGCTAGTTAATTTGACTAAATTTTATTAAATACGATGTCAATGCCTAGAATCAATTGTAAACGACTTTGGTAACGGGCAAGGTGTTGTAAGTGGTAGAGCAGCTGCCATACTGCGATCCACTGAAGCTCATCCTTTGCTTGATGATTCGAGATATTAATTTGAATTTATCCAATAATATGATGAAGAGGTCAAAAAGATCGATTTTATTATATGTACTATATACGATATAGTATACATATATATATATATCGTTCGTTTGGCCTCAGATTCTATTAAAATTTTGCTAAAGCAATATTATTATTATTATTATATATTGTTTTAACAAGATATTAAATATATTAATAAGTGTATATATTATCACTATATATACATATAAAAAGATAGATAAAAATATATTATATATACATATGTGTATATAAAATTATATATTTTAAAATTCCGTCGATATAAAAAAAAAAAACAAAATATACATATATTATGTATGCACATACATAATTTTTTTAAAAATGGCTTTAATATGAAGACGACTAGCCTGCAAACCTACAACCTGGTAACCTGCAAATCACTTTCGTCATTATTTTTCGCTAATTTTTAATTTGTACATACATATACGTACTTACGTACCAAAAAGGTCCCTAATTGTTTCCACTTTTTTCAGTTAATGTGTAACAATCAGTAATAAATATGTACATAAAACACACTCACAGACACAGACAAGTCTAAACCAGTCGCTTTATGCCGTTATAGCGAAACGTTCTAACGTGCCTTAATTGAAGAGGGCCATTATACCGAAATGCCTTTTAAAGAGCGGCCGTATAGCGAAATATGGGTGTATATGTATGTACACACAAGCCATACCTCAAAGATAGGTATCGGCTTATATATGTATATTATAAAAAGTATATTATTATGGTTAAATGGTATATAATAAATTTATACCTGAAAAGTACATGATGATATTTCTCCATATATTTTTTTGATGTCGGCTCTTCCATTTTTAAAAAATGTTAATAATTTTAAAAAAATTGAATTAATTAACCAAATGAATATGCTTTATGAGTCAAATTGATTAGTAATAATAATTAATAACATTTATTTTATTATAAATGTATAAATGAACAAATTTTTACAATTTCTGATCATTTCGGCATATACATGATTGGTGCTATATCAATTGTACACACCAATATTGACATATGTCAAAGATAGTGTCGACCGCTAAAAATATATATAGGCGTTTATGGTACCATCGGGTTATGTATACTCGGCTAGAAGATATTTTTTTAAAAAAATATTAATAATTCGAAAAAAATTTAATTAATTAAATAAGTTATTATGTTTTATTAGTCAAACTGATGGTATATAATAAATTTATACCTGAAAAGTACATGATGATATTTCTCCATATATTTTTTTGATGTCGGCTCTTCCATTTTCAAAAAATGTTAATAATTTTAAAAAAATTGAATTAATTAATCAAATGAATATGCTTTATGAGTCAAACTGATTAGTAATAATAATTAATAACATTTATTTTATTATAAATGTATTAATAAAAAAATTTTTCATATAAATGAACAAATTTTTACAGTTTCTGAGCATTTCGGTTTCCTAAAACCTATGTATGACATGTACTTTATATATAGATATATATATATATATTTATCAAGAAAGAAAGAAAGAAAGTAAGTAAGTAATAAAAAGCATAAATTATCTAAAAAAATTTTTTGAAAAATTTTAATAATAATTTAAAATCATACATATAATACCTCAAAGAGATTTATCCGCTTATATATATTATAAAAAATATATTATTATAATTAAATAGTAGTACATATAGTATGTATATAATAAATTCATACTTCATATTAATACTTCAAACGTAAATACAAAAAAATTAATTTAATTAATCAAGTGATTAATGTGAGTAAATGAGTGAGTGAGTGAGTGAGTTATGTATATTCGGCTAAAAGATATTTTTTTTAAAAAAAAGTTTATAATTAGAAAAAAATTGAATTAATTAAACAAGTTAATATGCTTTATGAGTCAAATTGATTAGTAATAATAATTAATAACATTTATTTTATTATAAATGTATTAATAAAAAAAATTTTCATATAAATGAACAAATTTTTACAATTTCTGATCATTTCGGCATATACATGATTGGTGCTATATCAATTGTACACACCAATATTGACATATGTCAAAGATAGTGTCGACCGCTAAAATATATATATAGGCGTTTATGGTACCATCGGGTTATGTATACTCGGCTAGAAGATATTTTTTTAAAAAAATATTAATAATTCGAAAAAAATTTAATTAATTAAATAAATTATTATGCTTTATTAGTCAAACTAATTAGTAATAATAATTAATAACATTTATTTTAATATAAATGTATTAATAAAAAAAAAGTTCATATAAATGAACAAATTTTTACAGTTTCTGAGCATTTCGGTTTTGTCAAACATATACATGTT
>CAXAQU010000235.1:0-38547 GCA_963971155.1 Anthrax anthrax
GGAACAAACGGCCAGTATCGAGAATATTTGATAAATCTCGTGTTCCTGCAGTTTTTTCTCAATTTACTCTGAAATATCAGGCGAAATGAAGAATTTTCGACAAATAAGACATTCCAGTTGTTTTTCTTACTTTTCACTAGTACAAACGGCCAGTAAACGAGAATGTTTGATAAATATCGTGTTCCAGCAGTTTTTTTTCAATTTCCTCTGAAATATCAGGCGAAATGAAGAATTTTCGACAAATAAGACGTTCCAGTGGTTTTACTCACATTTCACTGGTACAAACGGCCAGTATCGAGAAAATTTGAAAAATCTCGTGTTCCAGCAGTGTTTTCTCAATTTCCTCTGAAATATCAGGCGAAATGAAGAATCTTGGAAAAATAAAGCGTTCCAGTGGTTTTACTTACTTTTCACTGGTACAAACGGCTAGTATCGAGATTGTTTGAAAAATCTCGTGTTCCAGCAGTTTTTTCTCAATTTCCTCTGAAATTTCAGGCGAAATGAAGAATTTTCGACAAATAAGACGTTCCAGTGGTTTTACTTACATTTCACTGGTACAAACGGCTAGTATCGAGAATATTTGAAAAATCTCGTGTTCCAGCAGTGTTTTCTCAATTTCCTCTGAAATATCAGGCGAAATGAAGAATCTTGGAAAAATAAAGCGTTCCAGTGGTTTTACTTACTTTTCACTGGTACAAACGGCTAGTATCGAGAATGTTTGAAAAATATCGTGTGCCAGCAATTATTTTTGAATTTCCTCTGAAATTTCAGGCGAAATGAAGAATTTTCGACAAATAAGACTTTCCAGTGGTTTTACTTACATTTCACTGGTACAAACGGCTAGTATCGAGAATATTTGATAAATCTCGTGTTCCTGCAGATTTTTCTCAATTTACTCTGAAATATCAGGCGAAATGAAGAATCTTGGAAAAATAAAGCGTTCCAATGGTTTTACTTACTTTTCACTGGTACAAACGGCCAGTATCGAGAATGTTTGATAAATATCGTGTTCCAGCAGTTTTTTTTTGAATTTTATCTGAAATATCAGGCGAAATGAAGAATTTTCAACAAATAAGACGTTCCAGTTGTTTTTCTTACTTTTCACTAGTACAAACGGCCAGTATCGAGAATATTTGAAAAATCTCGTGTTCCAGCAGTTTTTTTTCAATTTCCTCTGAAATATCAGGCGAAATGAAGAATCTTGGAAAAATAAAGCGTTCCAGTGGTTTTACTTACTTTTCACTGGTACAAACGGCTAGTATCGATATTGTTTGAAAAATCTCGTGTTCCAGCAGTTTTTTCTCAATTTCCTCTGAAATTTCAGGCGAAATGAAGAATTTTCGACAAATAAGACGTTCCAGTGGTTTTACTTACATTTCACTGGTACAAACGGCTAGTATCGAGAATATTTGATAAATCTCGTGTTCCTGCAGATTTTTCTCAATTTACTCTGAAATATCAGGCGAAATGAAGAATCTTGGAAAAATAAAGCGTTCCAATGGTTTTACTTACATTTCACTGGAACAAACGGCCAGTATCGAGAATATTTGATAAATCTCGTGTTCCTGCAGTTTTTTCTCAATTTACTCTGAAATATCAGGCGAAATGAAGAATTTTTGACAAATAAGACATTCCAGTTGTTTTTCTTACTTTTCACTAGTACAAACGGCCAGTATCGAGAATATTTGAAAAATCTCGTGTTCCAGCAGTTTTTTTTCAATTTCCTCTGAAATATCAGGCGAAATGAAGAATCTTGGAAAAATAAAGCGTTCCAGTGGTTTTACTTACTTTTCACTGGTACAAACGGCTAGTATCGAGATTGTTTGAAAAATCTCGTGTTCCAGCAGTTTTTTCTCAATTTCCTCTGAAATTTCAGGCGAAATGAAGAATTTTCGACAAATAAGACGTTCCAGTGGTTTTACTTACATTTCACTGGTACAAACGGCTAGTATCGAGAATATTTGAAAAATCTCGTGTTCCAGCAGTGTTTTCTCAATTTCCTCTGTAATATCAGGCGAAATGAAGAATCTTGGAAAAATAAAGCGTTCCAGTGGTTTTACTTACTTTTCACTGGTACAAACGGCTAGTATCGAGAATGTTTGAAAAATATCGTGTGCCAGCAATTATTTTTGAATTTCCTCTGAAATTTCAGGCGAAATGAAGAATTTTCGACAAATAAGACTTTCCAGTGGTTTTACTTACATTTCACTGGTACAAACGGCTAGTATCGAGAATATTTGATAAATCTCGTGTTCCTGCAGATTTTTCTCAATTTACTCTGAAATATCAGTCGAAATGAAGAATCTTGGAAAAATAAAGCGTTCCAATGGTTTTACTTACTTTTCACTGGTACAAACGGCCAGTATCGAGAATTTTTGATAAATATCGTGTTCCAGCAGTTTTTTTTTGAATTTTATCTGAAATATCAGGCGTAATGAAGAATTTTCGACAAATAAGACGTTCCGGTGGTTTTACTTACTTTTCACTGGTACAAACGGCCAGTATCGAGAATGTGTGCAAAATATCGTGTTCAAGCAATTTTTTCTCAATTTTTTCTGAAATATCAGGCGAAATGAAGAATTTTCGACAAATAAGACATTCCAGTTGTTTTTCTTACTTTTCACTAGTACAAACGGCCAGTATCGAGAATATTTGAAAAATCTCGTGTTCCAGCAGTTTTTTCTCAATTTACTCTGAAATATCAGGCGAAATGAAGAATCTTGGAAAAATAAAGCGTTCCAATGGTTTCACTTACATTTCACTGGAACAAACGGCCAGTATCGAGAATATTTGATAAATCTCGTGTTCCTGCAGTTTTTTCTCAATTTACTCTGAAATATCAGGCGAAATGAAGAATTTTCGACAAATAAGACGTTCCAATGGTTTTACTTACATTTCACTGGTACAAACGGCTAGTATCGAGAATATTTGATAAATCTCGTGTTCCTGCAGTTTTTTCTCAATTTACTCTGAAATATCAGGCGAAATGAAGAATTTTCGACAAATAAGACATTCCAGTTGTTTTTCTTACTTTTCACTAGTACAAACGGCCAGTATCGAGAATATTTGAAAAATCTCGTGTTCCAGCAGTTTTTTCTCAATTTCCTCTGAAATATCAGGCGAAATGAAGAATCTTGGAAAAATAAAGCGTTCCAATGGTTTTACTTACATTTCACTGGAACAAACGGCCAGTATCGAGAATATTTGATAAATCTCGTGTTCCTGCAGTTTTTTCTCAATTTACTCTGAAATATCAGGCGAAATGAAGAATTTTCGACAAATAAGACATTCCAGTTGTTTTTCTTACTTTTCACTAGTACAAACGGCCAGTATCGAGAATATTTGAAAAATCTCGTGTTCCAGCAGTTTTTTTTCAATTTCCTCTGAAATGTCAGGCGAAATGAAGAATCTTGGAAAAATAAGGCGTTCCAATGGTTTTACTTACATTTCACTGGTACAAACGGCCAGTATCGAGAATATTTGAAAAATCTCGTGTTCCAGCAGTTTTTTCTCAATTTCCTCTGAAATATCAGGCGAAATGAAGAATCTTGGAAAAATAAAGCGTTCCAATGGTTTTACTTACTTTTCACTGGTACAAACGACCAGTATCGAGAATGTTTGATAAATATCGTGTTCCAGCAGTTTTTTTTCAATTTCCTCTGAAATATCAGGCGAAATGAAGAATTTTCGACAAATAAGACGTTCCAGTGGTTTTACTTACATTTCACTGGTACAAACGGCCAGTATCGAGAAAATTTGAAAAATCTCGTGTTCCAGCAGTGTTTTCTCAATTTCCTCTGAAATATCAGGCGAAATGAAGAATCTTGGAAAAATAAAGCGTTCCAGTGGTTTTACTTACTTTTCACTGGTACAAACGGCTAGTATCGAGATTGTTTGAAAAATCTCGTGTTCCAGCAGTTTTTTCTCAATTTCCTCTGAAATTTCAGGCGAAATGAAGAATTTTCGACAAATAAGACGTTCCAGTGGTTTTACTTACATTTCACTGGTACAAACGGCTAGTATCGAGAATATTTGAAAAATCTCGTGTTCCAGCAGTGTTTTCTCAATTTCCTCTGAAATATCAGGCGAAATGAAGAATCTTGGAAAAATAAAGCGTTCCAGTGGTTTTACTTACTTTTCACTGGTACAAACGGCTAGTATCGAGAATGTTTCAAAAATATCGTGTGCCAGCAATTATTTTTGAATTTCCTCTGAAATTTCAGGCGAAATGAAGAATTTTCGACAAATAAGACGTTCCAGTGGATTTACTTACATTTCACTGGTACAAACGGCTAGTATCGAGAATATTTGATAAATCTCGTGTTCCTGCAGTTTTTTCTCAATTTACTCTGAAATATCAGGCGAAATGAAGAATCTTGGAAAAATAAGGCGTTCCAATGGTTTTACTTACATTTCACTGGTACAAACGGCCAGTATCGAGAATATTTGAAAAATCTCGTGTTCCAGCAGTTTTTTCTCAATTTACTCTGAAATATCAGGCGAAATGAAGAATCTTGGAAAAATAAGGCGTTCCAATGGTTTTACTTACATTTCACTGGAACAAACGGCCAGTATCGAGAATATTTGATAAATCTCGTGTTCCTGCAGTTTTTTCTCAATTTACTCTGAAATATCAGGCGAAATGAAGAATTTTTGACAAATAAGACATTCCAGTTGTTTTTCTTACTTTTCACTAGTACAAACGGCCAGTATCGAGAATATTTGAAAAATCTCGTGTTCCAGCAGTTTTTTTTCAATTTCCTCTGAAATATCAGGCGAAATGAAGAATCTTGGAAAAATAAAGCGTTCCAGTGGTTTTACTTACTTTTCACTGGTACAAACGGCTAGTATCGAGATTGTTTGAAAAATCTCGTGTTCCAGCAGTTTTTTCTCAATTTCCTCTGAAATTTCAGGCGAAATGAAGAATTTTCGACAAATAAGGCGTTCCAGTGGTTTTACTTACATTTCACTGGTACAAACGGCTAGTATCGAGAATATTTGAAAAATCTCGTGTACCAGCAGTGTTTTCTCAATTTCCTCTGAAATATCAGGCGAAATGAAGAATCTTGGAAAAATAAAGCGTTCCAGTGGTTTTACTTACTTTTCACTGGTACAAACGGCTAGTATCGAGAATGTTTGAAAAATATCGTGTGCCAGCAATTATTTTTGAATTTCCTCTGAAATTTCAGGCGAAATGAAGAATTTTCGACAAATAAGACTTTCCAGTGGTTTTACTTATATTTCACTGGTACAAACGGCTAGTATCGAGAATATTTGATAAATCTCGTGTTCCTGCAGTTTTTTCTCAATTTACTCTGAAATATCAGGCGAAATGAAGAATCTTGGAAAAATAAAGCGTTCCAGTGGTTTTACTTACTTTTCACTGGTACAAACGGCTAGTATCGAGAATGTTTGAAAAATATCGTGTGCCAGCAATTATTTTTGAATTTCCTCTGAAATTTCAGGCGAAATGAAGAATTTTCGACAAATAAGACTTTCCAGTGGTTTTACTTACATTTCACTGGTACAAACGGCTAGTATCGAGAATGTTTGAAAAATATCGTGTGCCAGCAATTATTTTTGAATTTCCTCTGAAATTTCAGGCGAAATGAAGAATTTTCGACAAATAAGACGTTCCAGTGGTTTTATTACATTTCACTGGTACAAACGGCTAGTATCGAGAATATTTGAAAAATCTCGTGTTCCAGCAGTGTTTTCTCAATTTCCTCTGAAATATCAGGCGAAATGAAGAATCTTGGAAAAATAAGGCGTTCCAATGGTTTTACTTACATTTCACTGGTACAAACGGCCAGTATCGAGAATATTTGAAAAATCTCGTGTTCCAGCAGTTTTTTCTCAATTTACTCTGAAATATCAGGCGAAATGAAGAATCTTGGAAAAATAAGGCGTTCCAATGGTTTTACTTACATTTCACTGGTACAAACGGCCAGTATCGAGAATATTTGAAAAATCTCGTGTTCCAGCAGTTTTTTCTCAATTTACTCTGAAATATCAGGCGAAATGAAGAATCTTGGAAAAATAAGGCGTTCCAATGGTTTTACTTACATTTCACTGGTACAAACGGCCAGTATCGAGAATATTTGAAAAATCTCGTGTTCCAGCAGTTTTTTTCTCAATTTCCTCTGAAATATCAGGCGAAATGAAGAATCTTGGAAAAATAAAGCGTTCCAATGGTTTTACTTACATTTCACTGGAACAAACGGCCAGTATCGAGAATATTTGAAAAATCTCGTGTTCCAGCAGTTTTTTCTCAATTTACTCTGAAATATCAGGCGAAATGAAGAATCTTGGAAAAATAAGGCGTTCCAATGGTTTTACTTACATTTCACTGGTACAAACGGCCAGTATCGAGAATATTTGAAAAATCTCGTGTTCCAGCAGTTTTTTCTCAATTTCCTCTGAAATATCAGGCGAAATGAAGAATCTTGGAAAAATAAAGCGTTCCAATGGTTTTACTTACATTTCACTGGTACAAACGGCCAGTATCGAGAATATTTGAAAAATCTCGTGTTCCAGCAGTTTTTTCTCAATTTCCTCTGATATATCAGGCGAAATGAAGAATCTTGGAAAAATAAAGCGTTCCAATGGTTTTACTTACATTTCACTGGAACAAACGGCCAGTATCGAGAATATTTGAAAAATCTCGTGTTCCAGCAGTTTTTTCTCAATTTCCTCTGAAATATCAGGCGAAATGAAGAATCTTGGAAAAATAAAGCGTTCCAATGGTTTTACTTACTTTTCACTGGTACAAACGGCCAGTATCGAGAATGTTTGATAAATATCGTGTTCCAGCAGTTTTTTCTCAATTTACTCTGAAATATCAGGCGAAATGAAGAATTTTCGACAAATAAGACTTTCCAGTGGTTTTACTTACATTTCACTGGTACAAACGGCTAGTATCGAGAATATTTGATAAATCTCGTGTTCCTGCAGATTTTTCTCAATTTACTCTGAAATATCAGGCGAAATGAAGAATCTTGGAAAAATAAAGCGTTCCAATGGTTTTACTTACTTTTCACTGGTACAAACGGCCAGTATCGAGAATGTTTGATAAATATCGTGTTCCAGCAGTTTTTTTTTGAATTTTATCTGAAATATCAGGCGAAATGAAGAATTTTCGACAAATAAGACGTTCCAGTGGTTTTACTTACATTTCACTGGTACAAACGGCCAGTATCGAGAATGTTTGATAAATATCGTGTTCCAGCAGTTTTTTTTCAATTTCCTCTGAAATATCAGGCGAAATGAAGAATCTTGGAAAAATAAAGCGTTCCAATGGTTTTACTTACATTTCACTGGAACAAACGGCCAGTATCGAGAATATTTGAAAAATCTCGTGTTCCAGCAGTTTTTTCTCAATTTTTTCTGAAATATCAGGCGAAATGAAGAATTTTCGACAAATAAGACATTCCAGTTGTTTTTCTTACTTTTCACTAGTACAAACGGCCAGTATCGAGAATATTTGAAAAATCTCGTGTTCCAGCAGTTTTTTCTCAATTTCCTCTGAAATATCAGGCGAAATGAAGAATCTTGGAAAAATAAAGCGTTCCAATGGTTTTACTTACATTTCACTGGAACAAACGGCCAGTATCGAGAATATTTGATAAATCTCGTGTTCCTGCAGTTTTTTCTCAATTTACTCTGAAATATCAGGCGAAATGAAGAATTTTCGACAAATAAGACGTTCCAATGGTTTTACTTACATTTCACTGGTACAAACGGCCAGTATCGAGAATATTTGATAAATCTCGTGTTCCTGCAGTTTTTTCTCAATTACTCTGAAATATCAGGCGAAATGAAGAATTTTCGACTAATAAGACATTCCAGTTGTTTTTCTTACTTTTCACTAGTACAAACGGCCAGTATCGAGAATATTTGAAAAATCTCGTGTTCCAGCAGTTTTTTCTCAATTTCCTCTGAAATATCAGGCGAAATGAAGAATCTTGGAAAAATAAAGCGTTCCAATGGTTTTACTTACATTTCACTGGAACAAACGGCCAGTATCGAGAATATTTGATAAATCTCGTGTTCCTGCAGTTTTTTCTCAATTTACTCTGAAATATCAGGCGAAATGAAGAATTTTCGACAAATAAGACATTCCAGTTGTTTTTCTTACTTTTCACTAGTACAAACGGCCAGTATCGAGAATATTTGAAAAATCTCGTGTTCCAGCAGTTTTTTTTCAATTTCCTCTGAAATGTCAGGCGAAATGAAGAATCTTGGAAAAATAAGGCGTTCCAATGGTTTTACTTACATTTCACTGGTACAAACGGCCAGTATCGAGAATATTGAAAAATCTCGTGTTCCAGCAGTTTTTTCTCAATTTCCTCTGAAATATCAGGCGAAATGAAGAATCTTGGAAAAATAAAGCGTTCCAATGGTTTTACTTACTTTTCACTGGTACAAACGACCAGTATCGAGAATGTTTGATAAATATCGTGTTCCAGCAGTTTTTTTTCAATTTCCTCTGAAATATCAGGCGAAATGAAGAATTTTCGACAAATAAGACGTTCCAGTGGTTTTACTTACATTTCACTGGTACAAACGGCCAGTATCGAGAAAATTTGAAAAATCTCGTGTTCCAGCAGTGTTTTCTCAATTTCCTCTGAAATATCAGGCGAAATGAAGAATCTTGGAAAAATAAAGCGTTCCAGTGGTTTTACTTACTTTTCACTGGTACAAACGGCTAGTATCGAGATTGTTTGAAAAATCTCGTGTTCCAGCAGTTTTTTCTCAATTTCCTCTGAAATTTCAGGCGAAATGAAGAATTTTCGACAAATAAGACGTTCCAGTGGTTTTTACTTACATTTCACTGGTACAAACGGCTAGTATCGAGAATATTTGAAATATCTCGTGTTCCAGCAGTGTTTTCTCAATTTCCTCTGAAATATCAGGCGAAATGAAGAATCTTGAAAAATAAAGCGTTCCAGTGGATTTACTTACTTTTCACTGGTACAAACGGCTAGTATCGAGAATGTTTGAAAAATATCGTGTGCCAGCAATTATTTTTGAATTTCCTCTGAAATTTCAGGCGAAATGAAGAATTTTCGACAAATAAGACGTTCCAGTGGATTTACTTACATTTCACTGGTACAAACGGCTAGTATCGAGAATATTTGATAAATCTCGTGTTCCTGCAGTTTTTTCTCAATTTACTCTGAAATATCAGGCGAAATGAAGAATCTTGGAAAAAATAAGGCGTTCCAATGGTTTTACTTACATTTCACTGGTACAAACGGCTAGTATCGAGATTGTTTGAAAAATCTCGTGTTCCAGCAGTTTTTTCTCAATTTCCTCTGAAATTTCAGGCGAAATGAAGAATTTTCGACAAATAAGACGTTCCAGTGGTTTTACTTACATTTCACTGGTACAAACGGCCAGTATCGAGAAAATTTGAAAAATCTCGTGTTCCAGCAGTGTTTTCTCAATTTCCTCTGAAATATCAGGCGAAATGAAGAATCTTGGAAAAATAAAGCGTTCCAGTGGTTTTACTTACTTTTCACTGGTACAAACGGCTAGTATCGAGATTGTTTGAAAAATCTCGTGTTCCAGCAGTTTTTTCTCAATTTCCTCTGAAATTTCAGGCGAAATGAAGAATTTTCGACAAATAAGACGTTCCAGTGGTTTTACTTACATTTCACTGGTACAAACGGCTAGTATCGAGAATATTTGAAAAATCTCGTGTTCCAGCAGTGTTTTCTCAATTTCCTCTGAAATATCAGGCGAAATGAAGAATCTTGGAAAAATAAAGCGTTCCAGTGGTTTTACTTACTTTTCACTGGTACAAACGGCTAGTATCGAGAATGTTTGAAAAATATCGTGTGCCAGCAATTATTTTTGAATTTCCTCTGAAATTTCAGGCGAAATGAAGAATTTTCGACAAATAAGACGTTCCAGTGGATTTACTTACATTTCACTGGTACAAACGGCTAGTATCGAGAATATTTGATAAATCTCGTGTTCCTGCAGTTTTTTCTCAATTTACTCTGAAATATCAGGCGAAATGAAGAATCTTGGAAAAATAAGGCGTTCCAATGGTTTTACTTACATTTCACTGGTACAAACGGCCAGTATCGAGAATATTTGAAAAATCTCGTGTTCCAGCAGTTTTTTCTCAATTTACTCTGAAATATCAGGCGAAATGAAGAATCTTGGAAAAATAAGGCGTTCCAATGGTTTTACTTACATTTCACTGGAACAAACGGCCAGTATCGAGAATATTTGATAAATCTCGTGTTCCTGCAGTTTTTTCTCAATTTACTCTGAAATATCAGGCGAAATGAAGAATTTTTGACAAATAAGACATTCCAGTTGTTTTTCTTACTTTTCACTAGTACAAACGGCCAGTATCGAGAATATTTGAAAAATCTCGTGTTCCAGCAGTTTTTTTTCAATTTCCTCTGAAATATCAGGCGAAATGAAGAATCTTGGAAAAATAAAGCGTTCCAGCGGTTTTACTTACTTTTCACTGGTACAAACGGCTAGTATCGAGATTGTTTGAAAAATCTCGTGTTCCAGCAGTTTTTTCTCAATTTCCTCTGAAATTTCAGGCGAAATGAAGAATTTTCGACAAATAAGACGTTCCAGTGGTTTTACTTACATTTCACTGGTACAAACGGCTAGTATCGAGAATATTTGAAAAATCTCGTGTACCAGCAGTGTTTTCTCAATTTCCTCTGAAATATCAGGCGAAATGAAGAATCTTGGAAAAATAAAGCGTTCCAGTGGTTTTACTTACTTTTCACTGGTACAAACGGCTAGTATCGAGAATGTTTGAAAAATATCGTGTGCCAGCAATTATTTTTGAATTTCCTCTGAAATTTCAGGCGAAATGAAGAATTTTCGACAAATAAGACTTTCCAGTGGTTTTACTTACATTTCACTGGTACAAACGGCTAGTATCGAGAATATTTGATAAATCTCGTGTTCCTGCAGTTTTTTCTCAATTTACTCTGAAATATCAGGCGAAATGAAGAATCTTGGAAAAATAAAGCGTTCCAGTGGTTTTACTTACTTTTCACTGGTACAAACGGCTAGTATCGAGAATGTTTGAAAAATATCGTGTGCCAGCAATTATTTTTGAATTTCCTCTGAAATTTCAGGCGAAATGAAGAATTTTCGACAAATAAGACTTTCCAGTGGTTTTACTTACATTTCACTGGTACAAACGGCTAGTATCGAGAATGTTTGAAAAATATCGTGTGCCAGCAATTATTTTTGAATTTCCTCTGAAATTTCAGGCGAAATGAAGAATTTTCGACAAATAAGACGTTCCAGTGGTTTTACTTACATTTCACTGGTACAAACGGCTAGTATCGAGAATATTTGAAAAATCTCGTGTTCCAGCAGTGTTTTCTCAATTTCCTCTGAAATATCAGGCGAAATGAAGAATCTTGGAAAAATAAGGCGTTCCAATGGTTTTACTTACATTTCACTGGTACAAACGGCCAGTATCGAGAATATTTGAAAAATCTCGTGTTCCAGCAGTTTTTTCTCAATTTACTCTGAAATATCAGGCGAAATGAAGAATCTTGGAAAAATAAGGCGTTCCAATGGTTTTACTTACATTTCACTGGTACAAACGGCCAGTATCGAGAATATTTGAAAAATCTCGTGTTCCAGCAGTTTTTTCTCAATTTACTCTGAAATATCAGGCGAAATGAAGAATCTTGGAAAAATAAGGTTTTACTTACATTTCACTGGTACAAACGGCCAGTATCGAGAATATTTGAAAAATCTCGTGTTCCAGCAGTTTTTTCTCAATTTCCTCTGAAATATCAGGCGAAATGAAGAATCTTGGAAAAATAAAGCGTTCCAATGGTTTTACTTACATTTCACTGGAACAAACGGCCAGTATCGAGAATATTTGAAAAATCTCGTGTTCCAGCAGTTTTTTCTCAATTTACTCTGAAATATCAGGCGAAATGAAGAATCTTGGAAAAATAAGGCGTTCCAATGGTTTTACTTACATTTCACTGGTACAAACGGCCAGTATCGAGAATATTTGAAAAATCTCGTGTTCCAGCAGTTTTTTCTCAATTTCCTCTGAAATATCAGGCGAAATGAAGAATCTTGGAAAAATAAAGCGTTCCAATGGTTTTACTTACATTTCACTGGTACACACGGCCAGTATCGAGAATATTTGAAAAATCTCGTGTTCCAGCAGTTTTTTCTCAATTTCCTCTGAAATATCAGGCGAAATGAAGAATCTTGGAAAAATAAAGCGTTCCAATGGTTTTACTTACATTTCACTGGAACAAACGGCCAGTATCGAGAATATTTGAAAAATCTCGTGTTCCAGCAGTTTTTTCTCAATTTCCTCTGAAATATCAGGCGAAATGAAGAATCTTGGAAAAATAAAGCGTACCAATGGTTTTACTTACATTTCACTGGAACAAACGGCCAGTATCGAGAATATTTGAAAAATCTCGTGTTCCAGCAGTTTTTTCTCAATTTCCTCTGAAATATCAGGCGAAATGAAGAATCTTGGAAAAATAAAGCGTTCCAATGGTTTTACTTACATTTCACTGGAACAAACGGCCAGTATCGAGAATATTTGATAAATCTCGTGTTCCAGCAGTTTTTTCTCAATTTACTCTGAAATATCAGGCGAAATGAAGAATCTTGGAAAAATAAGGCGTTCCAATGGTTTTACTTACATTTCACTGGTACAAACGGCCAGTATCGAGAATATTTGAAAAATCTCGTGTTCCAGCAGTTTTTTCTCAATTTACTCTGAAATATCAGGCGAAATGAAGAATCTTGGAAAAATAAAGCGTTCCAGTGGTTTTACTTACTTTTCACTGGTACAAACGGCTAGTATCGAGAATGTTTGAAAAATATCATGTGCCAGCAATTATTTTTAATTTCCTCTGAAATTTCAGGCGAAATGAAGAATTTTCGACAAATAAGACGTTCCAGTGGTTTTACTTACATTTCACTGGTACAAACGGCTAGTATCGAGAATATTTGAAAAATCTCGTGTTCCAGCAGTTTTTTCTCAATTTACTCTGAAATATCAGGCGAAATGAAGAATCTTGGAAAAATAAGGCGTTCCAATGGTTTTACTTACATTTCACTGGTACAAACGGCCAGTATCGAGAATATTTGAAAAATCTCGTGTTCCAGCAGTTTTTTCTCAATTTCCTCTGAAATATCAGGCGAAATGAAGAATCTTGGAAAAATAAAGCGTTCCAATGGTTTTACTTACATTTCACTGGAACAAACGGCCAGTATCGAGAATATTTGATAAATCTCGTGTTCCTGCAGTTTTTTCTCAATTTACTCTGAAATATCAGGCGAAAAAAGAATTTTCGACAAATAAGACATTCCAGTTGTTTTTCTTACTTTTCACTAGTACAAACGGCTAGTATCGAGAATGTTTGAAAAATATCGTGTGCCAGCAATTATTTTTAATTTCCTCTGAAATTTCAGGCGAAATGAAGAATTTTCGACAAATAAGACGTTCCAGTGGTTTTACTTACATTTCACTGGTACAAACGGCTAGTATCGAGAATATTTGAAAAATCTCGTGTTCCAGCAGTGTTTTCTCAATTTCCTCTGAAATATCAGTCGAAATGAAGAATCTTGGAAAAATAAAGCGTTCCAGTGGTTTTACTTACTTTTCACTGGTACAAACGGCTAGTATCGAGAATGTTTGAAAAATATCGTGTGCCAGCAATTATTTTTGAATTTCCTCTGAAATTTCAGGCGAAATGAAGAATTTTCGACAAATAAGACTTTCCAGTGGTTTTACTTACATTTCACTGGTACAAACGGCTAGTATCGAGAATATTTGATAAATCTCGTGTTCCTGCAGTTTTTTCTCAATTTACTCTGAAATATCAGGCGAAATGAAGAATCTTGGAAAAATAAAGCGTTCCAGTGGTTTTACTTACTTTTCACTGGTACAAACGGCTAGTATCGAGAATGTTTGAAAAATATCGTGTGCCAGCAATTATTTTTGAATTTCCTCTGAAATTTCAGGCGAAATGAAGAATTTTCGACAAATAAGACTTTCCAGTGGTTTTACTTACATTTCACTGGTACAAACGGCTAGTATCGAGAATGTTTGAAAAATATCGTGTGCCAGCAATTATTTTTGAATTTCCTCTGAAATTTCAGGCGAAATGAAGAATTTTCGACAAATAAGACGTTCCAGTGGTTTTACTTACATTTCACTGGTACAAACGGCTAGTATCGAGAATATTTGAAAAATCTCGTGTTCCAGCAGTGTTTTCTCAATTTCCTCTGAAATATCAGGCGAAATGAAGAATCTTGGAAAAATAAGGCGTTCCAATGGTTTTACTTACATTTCACTGGTACAAACGGCCAGTATCGAGAATATTTGAAAAATCTCGTGTTCCAGCAGTTTTTTCTCAATTTACTCTGAAATATCAGGCGAAATGAAGAATCTTGGAAAAATAAGGCGTTCCAATGGTTTTACTTACATTTCACTGGTACAAACGGCCAGTATCGAGAATATTTGAAAAATCTCGTGTTCCAGCAGTTTTTTCTCAATTTACTCTGAAATATCAGGCGAAATGAAGAATCTTGGAAAAATAAGACGTTCCAATGGTTTTACTTACATTTCACTGGTACAAACGGCTAGTATCGAGAATATTTGATAAATCTCGTGTTCCTGCAGTTTTTTCTCAATTTACTCTGAAATATCAGGCGAAATGAAGAATCTTGGAAAAATAAAGCGTTCCAGTGGTTTTACTTACTTTTCACTGGTACAAACGGCTAGTATCGAGAATGTTTGAAAAATATCGTGTGCCAGCAATTATTTTTGAATTTCCTCTGAAATTTCAGGCGAAATGAAGAATTTTCGACAAATAAGACTTTCCAGTGGTTTTACTTACATTTCACTGGTACAAACGGCTAGTATCGAGAATGTTTGAAAAATATCGTGTGCCAGCAATTATTTTTGAATTTCCTCTGAAATTTCAGGCGAAATGAAGAATTTTCGACAAATAAGACGTTCCAGTGGTTTTACTTACATTTCACTGGTACAAACGGCTAGTATCGAGAATATTTGAAAAATCTCGTGTTCCAGCAGTGTTTTCTCAATTTCCTCTGAAATATCAGGCGAAATGAAGAATCTTGGAAAAATAAGGCGTTCCAATGGTTTTACTTACATTTCACTGGTACAAACGGCCAGTATCGAGAATATTTGAAAAATCTCGTGTTCCAGCAGTTTTTTCTCAATTTACTCTGAAATATCAGGCGAAATGAAGAATCTTGGAAAAATAAGGCGTTCCAATGGTTTTACTTACATTTCACTGGTACAAACGGCCAGTATCGAGAATATTTGAAAAATCTCGTGTTCCAGCAGTTTTTTCTCAATTTACTCTGAAATATCAGGCGAAATGAAGAATCTTGGAAAAATAAGACGTTCCAATGGTTTTACTTACATTTCACTGGTACAAACGGCCAGTATCGAGAATATTTGAAAAATCTCGTGTTCCAGCAGTTTTTTCTCAATTTACTCTGAAATATCAGGCGAAATGAAGAATCTTGGAAAAATAAGGCGTTCCAATGGTTTTACTTACATTTCACTGGTACAAACGGCCAGTATCGAGAATATTTGAAAAATCTCGTGTTTAAGCAGTTTTTTCTCAATTTCCTCTGAAATATCAGGCGAAATGAAGAATCTTGGAAAAATAAAGCGTTCCAATGGTTTTACTTACATTTCACTGGAACAAACGGCCAGTATCGAGAATATTTGATAAATCTCGTGTTCCTGCAGTTTTTTCTCAATTTACTCTGAAATATCAGGCGAAAAAAGAATTTTCGACAAATAAGACATTCCAGTTGTTTTTCTTACTTTTCACTAGTACAAACGGCTAGTATCGAGAATGTTTGAAAAATATCGTGTGCCAGCAATTATTTTTAATTTCCTCTGAAATTTCAGGCGAAATGAAGAATTTTCGACAAATAAGACGTTCCAGTGGTTTTACTTACATTTCACTGGTACAAACGGCTAGTATCGAGAATATTTGAAAAATCTCGTGTTCCAGCAGTGTTTTCTCAATTTCCTCTGAAATATCAGGCGAAATGAAGAATCTTGGAAAAATAAAGCGTTCCAGTGGTTTTACTTACTTTTCACTGGTACAAACGGCTAGTATCGAGAATGTTTGAAAAATATCGTGTGCCAGCAATTATTTTTGAATTTCCTCTGAAATTTCAGGCGAAATGAAGAATTTTCGACAAATAAGACTTTCCAGTGGTTTTACTTACATTTCACTGGTACAAACGGCTAGTATCGAGAATATTTGATAAATCTCGTGTTCCTGCGGTTTTTCTCAATTTACTCTGAAATATCAGGCGAAATGAAGAATCTTGGAAAAATAAAGCGTTCCAGTGGTTTTACTTACTTTTCACTGGTACAAACGGCTAGTATCGAGAATGTTTGAAAAATATCGTGTGCCAGCAATTATTTTTGAATTTCCTCTGAAATTTCAGGCGAAATGAAGAATTTTCGACAAATAAGACTTTCCAGTGGTTTTACTTACATTTCACTGGTACAAACGGCTAGTATCGAGAATGTTTGAAAAATATCGTGTGCCAGCAATTATTTTTGAATTTCCTCTGAAATTTCAGGCGAAATGAAGAATTTTCGACAAATAAGACGTTCCAGTGGTTTTACTTACATTTCACTGGTACAAACGGCTAGTATCGAGAATATTTGAAAAATCTCGTGTTCCAGCAGTGTTTTCTCAATTTCCTCTGAAATATCAGGCGAAATGAAGAATCTTGGAAAAATAAGGCGTTCCAATGGTTTTACTTACATTTCACTGGTACAAACGGCCAGTATCGAGAATATTTGAAAAATCTCGTGTTCCAGCAGTTTTTTCTCAATTTACTCTGAAATATCAGGCGAAATGAAGAATCTTGGAAAAATAAGGCGTTCCAATGGTTTTACTTACATTTCACTGGTACAAACGGCCAGTATCGAGAATATTTGAAAAATCTCGTGTTCCAGCAGTTTTTTCTCAATTTACTCTGAAATATCAGGCGAAATGAAGAATCTTGGAAAAATAAGGTTTTACTTACATTTCACTGGTACAAACGGCCAGTATCGAGAATATTTGAAAAATCTCGTGTTCCAGCACTTTTTTCTCAATTTCCTCTGAAATATCAGGCGAAATGAAGAATCTTGGAAAAATAAAGCGTTCCAATGGTTTTACTTACATTTCACTGGAACAAACGGCCAGTATCGAGAATATTTGAAAAATCTCGTGTTCCAGCAGTTTTTTCTCAATTTACTCTGAAATATCAGGCGAAATGAAGAATCTTGGAAAAATAAGGCGTTCCAATGGTTTTACTTACATTTCACTGGTACAAACGGCCAGTATCGAGAATATTTGAAAAATCTCGTGTTCCAGCAGTTTTTTCTCAATTTCCTCTGAAATATCAGGCGAAATGAAGAATCTTGGAAAAATAAAGCGTTCCAATGGTTTTACTTACATTTCACTGGTACACACGGCCAGTATCGAGAATATTTGAAAAATCTCGTGTTCCAGCAGTTTTTTCTCAATTTCCTCTGAAATATCAGGCGAAATGAAGAATCTTGGAAAAATAAAGCGTTCCAATGGTTTTACTTACATTTCACTGGAACAAACGGCCAGTATCGAGAATATTTGAAAAATCTCGTGTTCCAGCAGTTTTTTCTCAATTTCCTCTGAAATATCAGGCGAAATGAAGAATCTTGGAAAAATAAAGCGTACCAATGGTTTTACTTACATTTCACTGGAACAAACGGCCAGTATCGAGAATATTTGAAAAATCTCGTGTTCCAGCAGTTTTTTCTCAATTTCCTCTGAAATATCAGGCGAAATGAAGAATCTTGGAAAAATAAAGCGTTCCAATGGTTTTACTTACATTTCACTGGAACAAACGGCCAGTATCGAGAATATTTGATAAATCTCGTGTTCCAGCAGTTTTTTCTCAATTTACTCTGAAATATCAGGCGAAATGAAGAATCTTGGAAAAATAAGGCGTTCCAATGGTTTTACTTACATTTCACTGGTACAAACGGCCAGTATCGAGAATATTTGAAAAATCTCGTGTTCCTGCAGTTTTTTCTCAATTTACTCTGAAATATCAGGCGAAATGAAGAATCTTGGAAAAATAAAGCGTTCCAGTGGTTTTACTTACTTTTCACTGGTACAAACGGCTAGTATCGAGAATGTTTGAAAAATATCGTGTGCCAGCAATTATTTTTAATTTCCTCTGAAATTTCAGGCGAAATGAAGAATTTTCGACAAATAAGACGTTCCAGTGGTTTTACTTACATTTCACTGGTACAAACGGCTAGTATCGAGAATATTTGAAAAATCTCGTGTTCCAGCAGTTTTTTCTCAATTTACTCTGAAATATCAGGCGAAATGAAGAATCTTGGAAAAATAAGGCGTTCCAATGGTTTTACTTACATTTCACTGGTACAAACGGCCAGTATCGAGAATATTTGATAAATCTCGTGTTCCAGCAGTTTTTTCTCAATTTACTCTGAAATATCAGGCGAAATGAAGAATCTTGGAAAAATAAGGCGTTCCAATGGTTTTACTTACATTTCACTGGTACAAACGGCCAGTATCGAGAATATTTGATAAATCTCGTGTTCCTGCAGTTTTTTCTCAATTTACTCTGAAATATCAGGCGAAAAAAGAATTTTCGACAAATAAGACATTCCAGTTGTTTTTCTTACTTTTCACTAGTACAAACGGCCAGTATCGAGAATATTTGAAAAATCTCGTGTTCCAGCAGTTTTTTTTCAATTTCCTCTGAAATATCAGGCGAAATGAAGAATCTTGGAAAAATAAGGCGTTCCAATGGTTTTACTTACATTTCACTGGTACAAACGGCCAGTATCGAGAATATTTGAAAAATCTCGTGTTCCAGCAGTTTTTTCTCAATTTCCTCTGAAATATCAGGCGAAATGAAGAATCTTGGAAAAATAAAGCGTTCCAATGGTTTTACTTACATTTCACTGGAACAAACGGCCAGTATCGAGAATATTTGATAAATCTCGTGTTCCAGCAGTTTTTTCTCAATTTACTCTGAAATATCAGGCGAAATGAAGAATCTTGGAAAAATAAGGCGTTCCAATGGTTTTACTTACATTTCACTGGTACAAACGGCCAGTATCGAGAATATTTGAAAAATCTCGTGTTCCAGCAGTTTTTTCTCAATTTATTCTGAAATATCAGGCGAAATGAAGAATCTTGGAAAAATAAAGCGTTCCAATGGTTTTACTTACATTTCACTGGTACACACGGCCAGTATCGAGAATATTTGAAAAATCTCGTGTTCCAGCAGTTTTTTCTCAATTTCCTCTGAAATATCAGGCGAAATGAAGAATCTTGGAAAAATAAAGCGTTCCAGTGGTTTTACTTACTTTTCACTGGTACAAACGGCTAGTATCGAGAATATTTGAAAAATCTCGTGTTCCAGCAGTTTTTTCTCAATTTCCTCTGAAATATCAGGCGAAATGAAGAATCTTGGAAAAATAAAGCGTTCCAATGGTTTTACTTACATTTCACTGGTACAAACGGCCAGTATCGAGAATATTTGAAAAATCTCGTGTTCCAGCAGTTTTTTCTCAATTTCCTCTGAAATATCAGGCGAAATGAAGAATCTTGGAAAAATAAAGCGTTCCAATGGTTTTACTTACATTTCACTAGTACAAACGGCCAGTATCGAGAATATTTGAAAAATCTCGTGTTCCAGCAGTTTTTTTTCAATTTCCTCTGAAATATCAGGCGAAATGAAGAATCTTGGAAAAATAAGGCGTTCCAATGGTTTTACTTACATTTCACTGGTACAAACGGCCAGTATCGAGAATATTTGAAAAATCTCGTGTTCCAGCAGTTTTTTCTCAATTTCCTCTGAAATATCAGGCGAAATGAAGAATCTTGGAAAAATAAAGCGTTCCAATGGTTTTACTTACATTTCACTGGTACACACGGCCAGTATCGAGAATATTTGAAAAATCTCGTGTTCCAGCAGTTTTTTCTCAATTTCCTCTGAAATATCAGGCGAAATGAAGAATCTTGGAAAAATAAAGCGTTCCAATGGTTTTACTTACATTTCACTGGAACAAACGGCCAGTATCGAGAATATTTGAAAAATCTCGTGTTCCAGCAGTTTTTTCTCAATTTCCTCTGAAATATCAGGCGAAATGAAGAATCTTGGAAAAATAAAGCGTACCAATGGTTTTACTTACATTTCACTGGAACAAACGGCCAGTATCGAGAATATTTGAAAAATCTCGTGTTCCAGCAGTTTTTTCTCAATTTCCTCTGAAATATCAGGCGAAATGAAGAATCTTGGAAAAATAAAGCGTTCCAATGGTTTTACTTACATTTCACTGGAACAAACGGCCAGTATCGAGAATATTTGATAAATCTCGTGTTCCAGCAGTTTTTTCTCAATTTACTCTGAAATATCAGGCGAAATGAAGAATCTTGGAAAAATAAGGCGTTCCAATGGTTTTACTTACATTTCACTGGTACAAACGGCCAGTATCGAGAATATTTGAAAAATCTCGTGTTCCAGCAGTTTTTTCTCAATTTACTCTGAAATATCAGGCGAAATGAAGAATCTTGGAAAAATAAAGCGTTCCAGTGGTTTTACTTACTTTTCACTGGTACAAACGGCTAGTATCGAGAATGTTTGAAAAATATCGTGTGCCAGCAATTATTTTTAATTTCCTCTGAAATTTCAGGCGAAATGAAGAATTTTCGACAAATAAGACGTTCCAGTGGTTTTACTTACATTTCACTGGTACAAACGGCTAGTATCGAGAATATTTGAAAAATCTCGTGTTCCAGCAGTTTTTTCTCAATTTACTCTGAAATATCAGGCGAAATGAAGAATCTTGGAAAAATAAGGCGTTCCAATGGTTTTACTTACATTTCACTGGTACAAACGGCCAGTATCGAGAATATTTGAAAAATCTCGTGTTCCAGCAGTTTTTTCTCAATTTCCTCTGAAATATCAGGCGAAATGAAGAATCTTGGAAAAATAAAGCGTTCCAATGGTTTTACTTACATTTCACTGGAACAAACGGCCAGTATCGAGAATATTTGATAAATCTCGTGTTCCTGCAGTTTTTTCTCAATTTACTCTGAAATATCAGGCGAAAAAAGAATTTTCGACAAATAAGACATTCCAGTTGTTTTTCTTACTTTTCACTGGTACAAACGGCCAGTATCGAGAATATTTGAAAAATCTCGTGTTCCAGCAGTTTTTTCTCAATTTATTCTGAAATATCAGGCGAAATGAAGAATCTTGGAAAAATAAAGCGTTCCAATGGTTTTACTTACATTTCACTAGTACAAACGGCCAGTATCGAGAATATTTGAAAAATCTCGTGTTCCAGCAGTTTTTTTTCAATTTCCTCTGAAATATCAGGCGAAATGAAGAATCTTGGAAAAATAAGGCGTTCCAATGGTTTTACTTACATTTCACTGGTACAAACGGCCAGTATCGAGAATATTTGAAAAATCTCGTGTTCCAGCAGTTTTTTCTCAATTTCCTCTGAAATATCAGGCGAAATGAAGAATCTTGGAAAAATAAAGCGTTCCAATGGTTTTACTTACATTTCACTGGTACAAACGGCCAGTATCGAGAATATTTGAAAAATCTCGTGTTCCAGCAGTTTTTTCTCAATTTCCTCTGAAATATCAGGCGAAATGAAGAATCTTGGAAAAATAAAGCGTTCCAATGGTTTTACTTACATTTCACTGGAACAAACGGCCAGTATCGAGAATATTTGATAAATCTCGTGTTCCTGCAGTTTTTTCTCAATTTACTCTGAAATATCAGGCGAAAAAAGAATTTTCGACAAATAAGACATTCCAGTTGTTTTTCTTACTTTTCACTAGTACAAACGGCCAGTATCGAGAATATTTGAAAAATCTCGTGTTCCAGCAGTTTTTTTTCAATTTCCTCTGAAATATCAGGCGAAATGAAGAATCTTGGAAAAATAAGGCGTTCCAATGGTTTTACTTACATTTCACTGGTACAAACGGCCAGTATCGAGAATATTTGAAAAATCTCGTGTTCCAGCAGTTTTTTCTCAATTTCCTCTGAAATATCAGGCGAAATGAAGAATCTTGGAAAAATAAAGCGTTCCAATGGTTTTACTTACATTTCACTGGAACAAACGGCCAGTATCGAGAATATTTGATAAATCTCGTGTTCCAGCAGTTTTTTCTCAATTTACTCTGAAATATCAGGCGAAATGAAGAATCTTGGAAAAATAAGACGTTCCAATGGTTTTACTTACATTTCACTGGTACACACGGCCAGTATCGAGAATATTTGAAAAATCTCGTGTTCCAGCAGTTTTTTCTCAATTTACTCTGAAATATCAGGCGAAATGAAGAATCTTGGAAAAATAAGGCGTTCCAATGGTTTTACTTACATTTCACTGGTACAAACGGCCAGTATCGAGAATATTTGAAAAATATCGTGTGCCAGCAATTATTTTTGAATTTACTCTGAAATATCAGGCGAAATGAAGAATCTTGGAAAAATAAAGCGTTCCAGTGGTTTTACTTACTTTTCACTGGTACAAACGGCTAGTATCGAGAATGTTTGAAAAATATCGTGTGCCAGCAATTATTTTTAATTTCCTCTGAAATTTCAGGCGAAATGAAGAATTTTCGACAAATAAGGCATTCCAATGGTTTTACTTACATTTCACTGGTACAAACGGCCAGTATCGAGAATATTTGAAAAATCTCGTGTTCCAGCAGTTTTTTCTCAATTTACTCTGAAATATCAGGCGAAATGAAGAATCTTGGAAAAATAAGGCGTTCCAATGGTTTTACTTACATTTCACTGGTACAAACGGCCAGTATCGAGAATATTTGAAAAATCTCGTGTTCCAGCAGTTTTTTCTCAATTTACTCTGAAATATCAGGCGAAATGAAGAATCTTGGAAAAATAAAGCGTTCCAGTGGTTTTACTTACTTTTCACTGGTACAAACGGCTAGTATCGAGAATGTTTGAAAAATATCGTGTGCCAGCAATTATTTTTAATTTCCTCTGAAATTTCAGGCGAAATGAAGAATTTTCGACAAATAAGACGTTCCAATGGTTTTACTTACATTTCACTGGTACACACGGCCAGTATCGAGAATATTTGAAAAATCTCGTGTTCCAGCAGTTTTTTCTCAATTTCCTCTGAAATATCAGGCGAAATGAAGAATCTTGGAAAAATAAAGCGTTCCAATGGTTTTACTTACATTTCACTGGAACAAACGGCCAGTATCGAGAATATTTGAAAAATCTCGTGTTCCAGCAGTTTTTTCTCAATTTCCTCTGAAATATCAGGCGAAATGAAGAATCTTGGAAAAATAAAGCGTACCAATGGTTTTACTTACATTTCACTGGAACAAACGGCCAGTATCGAGAATATTTGAAAAATCTCGTGTTCCAGCAGTTTTTTCTCAATTTCCTCTGAAATATCAGGCGAAATGAAGAATCTTGGAAAAATAAAGCGTTCCAATGGTTTTACTTACATTTCACTGGAACAAACGGCCAGTATCGAGAATATTTGATAAATCTCGTGTTCCAGCAGTTTTTTCTCAATTTACTCTGAAATATCAGGCGAAATGAAGAATCTTGGAAAAATAAGGCGTTCCAATGGTTTTACTTACATTTCACTGGTACAAACGGCCAGTATCGAGAATATTTGAAAAATCTCGTGTTCCAGCAGTTTTTTCTCAATTTACTCTGAAATATCAGGCGAAATGAAGAATCTTGGAAAAATAAAGCGTTCCAGTGGTTTTACTTACTTTTCACTGGTACAAACGGCTAGTATCGAGAATGTTTGAAAAATATCGTGTGCCAGCAATTATTTTTGAATTTCCTCTGAAATTTCAGGCGAAATGAAGAATTTTCGACAAATAAGACTTTCCAGTGGTTTTACTTACATTTCACTGGTACAAACGGCTAGTATCGAGAATATTTGATAAATCTCGTGTTCCTGCAGTTTTTTCTCAATTTACTCTGAAATATCAGGCGAAATGAAGAATCTTGGAAAAATAAAGCGTTCCAGTGGTTTTACTTACTTTTCACTGGTACAAACGGCTAGTATCGAGAATGTTTGAAAAATATCGTGTGCCAGCAATTATTTTTGAATTTCCTCTGAAATTTCAGGCGAAATGAAGAATTTTCGACAAATAAGACTTTCCAGTGGTTTTACTTACATTTCACTGGTACAAACGGCTAGTATCGAGAATGTTTGAAAAATATCGTGTGCCAGCAATTATTTTTGAATTTCCTCTGAAATTTCAGGCGAAATGAAGAATTTTCGACAAATAAGACGTTCCAGTGGTTTTACTTACATTTCACTGGTACAAACGGCTAGTATCGAGAATATTTGAAAAATCTCGTGTTCCAGCAGTGTTTTCTCAATTTCCTCTGAAATATCAGGCGAAATGAAGAATCTTGGAAAAATAAGGCGTTCCAATGGTTTTACTTACATTTCACTGGTACAAACGGCCAGTATCGAGAATATTTGAAAAATCTCGTGTTCCAGCAGTTTTTTCTCAATTTACTCTGAAATATCAGGCGAAATGAAGAATCTTGGAAAAATAAGGTTTTACTTACATTTCACTGGTACAAACGGCCAGTATCGAGAATATTTGAAAAATCTCGTGTTCCAGCAGTTTTTTCTCAATTTCCTCTGAAATATCAGGCGAAATGAAGAATCTTGGAAAAATAAAGCGTTCCAATGGTTTTACTTACATTTCACTGGAACAAACGGCCAGTATCGAGAATATTTGAAAAATCTCGTGTTCCAGCAGTTTTTTCTCAATTTACTCTGAAATATCAGGCGAAATGAAGAATCTTGGAAAAATAAGGCGTTCCAATGGTTTTACTTACATTTCACTGGTACACACGGCCAGTATCGAGAATATTTGAAAAATCTCGTGTTCCAGCAGTTTTTTCTCAATTTCCTCTGAAATATCAGGCGAAATGAAGAATCTTGGAAAAATAAAGCGTTCCAATGGTTTTACTTACATTTCACTGGAACAAACGGCCAGTATCGAGAATATTTGAAAAATCTCGTGTTCCAGCAGTTTTTTCTCAATTTCCTCTGAAATATCAGGCGAAATGAAGAATCTTGGAAAAATAAAGCGTACCAATGGTTTTACTTACATTTCACTGGAACAAACGGCCAGTATCGAGAATATTTGAAAAATCTCGTGTTCCAGCAGTTTTTTCTCAATTTCCTCTGAAATATCAGGCGAAATGAAGAATCTTGGAAAAATAAAGCGTTCCAATGGTTTTACTTACATTTCACTGGAACAAACGGCCAGTATCGAGAATATTTGATAAATCTCGTGTTCCAGCAGTTTTTTCTCAATTTACTCTGAAATATCAGGCGAAATGAAGAATCTTGGAAAAATAAGGCGTTCCAATGGTTTTACTTACATTTCACTGGTACAAACGGCCAGTATCGAGAATATTTGAAAAATCTCGTGTTCCAGCAGTTTTTTCTCAATTTACTCTGAAATATCAGGCGAAATGAAGAATCTTGGAAAAATAAAGCGTTCCAGTGGTTTTACTTACTTTTCACTGGTACAAACGGCTAGTATCGAGAATGTTTGAAAAATATCGTGTGCCAGCAATTATTTTTAATTTCCTCTGAAATTTCAGGCGAAATGAAGAATTTTCGACAAATAAGACGTTCCAGTGGTTTTACTTACATTTCACTGGTACAAACGGCTAGTATCGAGAATATTTGAAAAATCTCGTGTTCCAGCAGTTTTTTCTCAATTTACTCTGAAATATCAGGCGAAATGAAGAATCTTGGAAAAATAAGGCGTTCCAATGGTTTTACTTACATTTCACTGGTACAAACGGCCAGTATCGAGAATATTTGAAAAATCTCGTGTTCCAGCAGTTTTTTCTCAATTTCCTCTGAAATATCAGGCGAAATGAAGAATCTTGGAAAAATAAAGCGTTCCAATGGTTTTACTTACATTTCACTGGAACAAACGGCCAGTATCGAGAATATTTGATAAATCTCGTGTTCCTGCAGTTTTTTCTCAATTTACTCTGAAATATCAGGCGAAAAAAGAATTTTCGACAAATAAGACATTCCAGTTGTTTTTCTTACTTTTCACTAGTACAAACGGCCAGTATCGAGAATATTTGAAAAATCTCGTGTTCCAGCAGTTTTTTTTCAATTTCCTCTGAAATATCAGGCGAAATGAAGAATCTTGGAAAAATAAGGCGTTCCAATGGTTTTACTTACATTTCACTGGTACAAACGGCCAGTATCGAGAATATTTGAAAAATCTCGTGTTCCAGCAGTTTTTTCTCAATTTCCTCTGAAATATCAGGCGAAATGAAGAATCTTGGAAAAATAAAGCGTTCCAATGGTTTTACTTACATTTCACTGGAACAAACGGCCAGTATCGAGAATATTTGATAAATCTCGTGTTCCAGCAGTTTTTTCTCAATTTACTCTGAAATATCAGGCGAAATGAAGAATCTTGGAAAAATAAGGCGTTCCAATGGTTTTACTTACATTTCACTGGTACAAACGGCCAGTATCGAGAATATTTGAAAAATCTCGTGTTCCAGCAGTTTTTTCTCAATTTATTCTGAAATATCAGGCGAAATGAAGAATCTTGGAAAAATAAAGCGTTCCAATGGTTTTACTTACATTTCACTGGTACACACGGCCAGTATCGAGAATATTTGAAAAATCTCGTGTTCCAGCAGTTTTTTCTCAATTTCCTCTGAAATATCAGGCGAAATGAAGAATCTTGGAAAAATAAAGCGTTCCAGTGGTTTTACTTACTTTTCACTGGTACAAACGGCTAGTATCGAGAATGTTTGAAAAATATCGTGTGCCAGCAATTATTTTTAATTTCCTCCGAAATTTCAGGCGAAATGAAGAATTTTCGACAAATAAGACGTTCCAGTGGTTTTACTTACATTTCACTTGTACAAACGGCTAGTATCGAGAATATTTGAAAAATCTCGTGTTCCAGCAGTTTTTTCTCAATTTACTCTGAAATATCAGGCGAAATGAAGAATCTTGGAAAAATAAGGCGTTCCAATGGTTTTACTTACATTTCACTGGTACAAACGGCCAGTATCGAGAATATTTGAAAAATCTCGTGTTCCAGCAGTTTTTTCTCAATTTCCTCTGAAATATCAGGCGAAATGAAGAATCTTGGAAAAATAAAGCGTTCCAATGGTTTTACTTACATTTCACTGGTACACACGGCCAGTATCGAGAATATTTGAAAAATCTCGTGTTCCAGCAGTTTTTTCTCAATTTCCTCTGAAATATCAGGCGAAATGAAGAATCTTGGAAAAATAAAGCGTTCCAATGGTTTTACTTACATTTCACTGGAACAAACGGCCAGTATCGAGAATATTTGAAAAATCTCGTGTTCCAGCAGTTTTTTCTCAATTTCCTCTGAAATATCAGGCGAAATGAAGAATCTTGGAAAAATAAAGCGTTCCAATGGTTTTACTTACATTTCACTGGAACAAACGGCCAGTATCGAGAATATTTGATAAATCTCGTGTTCCAGCAGTTTTTTCTCAATTTACTCTGAAATATCAGGCGAAATGAAGAATCTTGGAAAAATAAGGCGTTCCAATGGTTTTACTTACATTTCACTGGTACAAACGGCCAGTATCGAGAATATTTGAAAAATCTCGTGTTCCAGCAGTTTTTTCTCAATTTACTCTGAAATATCAGGCGAAATGAAGAATCTTGGAAAAATAAAGCGTTCCAGTGGTTTTACTTACTTTTCACTGGTACAAACGGCTAGTATCGAGAATGTTTGAAAAATATCGTGTTCCAGCAGTTTTTTCTCAATTTACTCTGAAATATCAGGCGAAATGAAGAATCTTGGAAAAATAAGGCGTTCCAATGGTTTTACTTACATTTCACTGGAACAAACGGCCAGTATCGAGAATATTTGAAAAATCTCGTGTTCCAGCAGTTTTTTCTCAATTTCCTCTGAAATATCAGGCGAAATGAAGAATTTTCGACAAATAAGACGTTCCAGTGGTTTTACTTACATTTCACTTGTACAAACGGCTAGTATCGAGAATATTTGAAAAATCTCGTGTTCCAGCAGTTTTTTCTCAATTTACTCTGAAATATCAGGCGAAATGAAGAATCTTGGAAAAATAAGGCGTTCCAATGGTTTTACTTACATTTCACTGGTACAAACGGCCAGTATCGAGAATATTTGAAAAATCTCGTGTTCCAGCAGTTTTTTCTCAATTTCCTCTGAAATATCAGGCGAAATGAAGAATCTTGGAAAAATAAAGCGTTCCAATGGTTTTACTTACATTTCACTGGTACACACGGCCAGTATCGAGAATATTTGAAAAATCTCGTGTTCCAGCAGTTTTTTCTCAATTTCCTCTGAAATATCAGGCGAAATGAAGAATCTTGGAAAAATAAAGCGTTCCAATGGTTTTACTTACATTTCACTGGAACAAACGGCCAGTATCGAGAATATTTGAAAAATCTCGTGTTCCAGCAGTTTTTTCTCAATTTCCTCTGAAATATCAGGCGAAATGAAGAATCTTGGAAAAATAAAGCGTTCCAATGGTTTTACTTACATTTCACTGGAACAAACGGCCAGTATCGAGAATATTTGATAAATCTCGTGTTCCAGCAGTTTTTTCTCAATTTCCTCTGAAATATCAGGCGAAATGAAGAATCTTGGAAAAATAAAGCGTTCCAATGGTTTTACTTACATTTCACTGGAACAAACGGCCAGTATCGAGAATATTTGATAAATCTCGTGTTCCAGCAGTTTTTTCTCAATTTACTCTGAAATATCAGGCGAAATGAAGAATCTTGGAAAAATAAGGCATTCCAATGGTTTTACTTACATTTCACTGGTACAAACGGCCAGTATTGAGAATATTTGAAAAATCTCGTGTTCCAGCAGTTTTTTCTCAATTTACTCTGAAATATCAGGCGAAATGAAGAATCTTGGAAAAATAAAGCGTTCCAGTGGTTTTACTTACTTTTCACTGGTACAAACGGCTAGTATCGAGAATGTTTGAAAAATATCGTGTTCCAGCAGTTTTTTCTCAATTTACTCTGAAATATCAGGCGAAATGAAGAATCTTGGAAAAATAAAGCGTTCCAATGGTTTTACTTACATTTCACTGGAACAAACGGCCAGTATCGAGAATATTTGATAAATCTCGTGTTCCAGCAGTTTTTTCTCAATTTACTCTGAAATATCAGGCGAAATGAAGAATCTTGGAAAAATAAGGCGTTCCAATGGTTTTACTTACATTTCACTGGTACAAACGGCCAGTATCGAGAATATTTGAAAAATCTCGTGTTCCAGCAGTTTTTTCTCAATTTACTCTGAAATATCAGGCGAAATGAAGAATCTTGGAAAAATAAGGCGTTCCAATGGTTTTACTTACATTTCACTGGTACAAACGGCCAGTATCGAGAATATTTGAAAAATCTCGTGTTCCAGCAGTTTTTTCTCAATTTCCTCTGAAATATCAGGCGAAATGAAGAATCTTGGAAAAATAAAGCGTTCCAATGGTTTTACTTACATTTCACTGGAACAAACGGCCAGTATCGAGAATATTTGATAAATCTCGTGTTCCTGCAGTTTTTTCTCAATTTACTCTGAAATATCAGGCGAAAAAAGAATTTTCGACAAATAAGACATTCCAGTTGTTTTTCTTACTTTTCACTAGTACAAACGGCCAGTATCGATAATATTTGAAAAATCTCGTGTTCCAGCAGTTTTTTTTCAATTTCCTCTGAAATATCAGGCGAAATGAAGAATCTTGGAAAAATAAGGCGTTCCAATGGTTTTACTTACATTTCACTGGTACAAACGGCCAGTATCGAGAATATTTGAAAAATCTCGTGTTCCAGCAGTTTTTTCTCAATTTCCTCTGAAATATCAGGCGAAATGAAGAATCTTGGAAAAATAAAGCGTTCCAATGGTTTTACTTACTTTTCACTGGTACAAACGACCAGTATCGAGAATGTTTGATAAATATCGTGTTCCAGCAGTTTTTCTCAATTTCCTCTGAAATTTCAGGCGAAATGAAGAATTTTCGACAAATAAGACGTTCCAGTGGTTTTACTTACATTTCACTGGTACAAACGGCCAGTATCGAGAATGTGTGCAAAATATCGTGTTCCAGCAATTTTTTCTTAATTTTTTCTGAAATATCAGGCGAAATGAAGAATTTTCGACAAATAAGACATTCCAGTTGTTTTTCTTACTTTTCACTAGTACAAACGGCCAGTATCGAGAATATTTGAAAAATTTCGTGTTCCAGCAGTTTTTTCTCAATTTACTCTGAAATATCAGGCGAAATGAAGAATTTTCGACAAATAAGACGTTCCAATGGTTTTACTTACATTTCACTGGTACAAACGGCTAGTATCGAGAATATTTGAAAAATCTCGTGTTCCAGCAGTTTTTTCTCAATTTACTCTGAAATATCAGGCGAAATGAAGAATCTTGGAAAAATAAGGCGTTCCAATGGTTTTACTTACATTTCACTGGTACAAACGGCCAGTATCGAGAATATTTGAAAAATCTCGTGTTCCAGCAGTTTTTTCTCAATTTCCTCTGAAATATCAGGCGAAATGAAGAATCTTGGAAAAATAAGGCGTTCCAATGGTTTTACTTACATTTCACTGGAACAAACGGCCAGTATCGAGAATATTTGATAAATCTCGTGTTCCTGCAGTTTTTTCTCAATTTACTCTGAAATATCAGGCGAAAAAAGAATTTTCGACAAATAAGACATTCCAGTTGTTTTTCTTACTTTTCACTAGTACAAACGGCCAGTATCGAGAATATTTGAAAAATCTCGTGTTCCAGCAGTTTTTTTTCAATTTCCTCTGAAATATCAGGCGAAATGAAGAATCTTGGAAAAATAAGGCGTTCCAATGGTTTTACTTACATTTCACTGGTACAAACGGCCAGTATCGAGAATATTTGAAAAATCTCGTGTTCCAGCAGTTTTTTTTCAATTTCCTCTGAAATATCAGGCGAAATGAAGAATTTTCGACAAATAAGACGTTCCAGTGTTTTTACTTACATTTCACTGGTACAAACGGCCAGGATCGAGAAAATTTGAAAAATCTCGTGTTCCAGCAGTGTTTTCTCAATTTCCTCTGAAATATCAGGCGAAATGAAGAATCTTGGAAAAATAAAGCGTTCCAGTGGTTTTACTTACTTTTCACTGGTACAAACGGCTAGTATCGAGATTGTTTGAAAAATCTCGTGTTCCAGCAGTTTTTCTCAATTTCCTCTGAAATTTCAGGCGAAATGAAGAATTTTCGACAAATAAGACGTTCCAGTGGTTTTACTTACATTTCACTGGTACAAACGGCCAGTATCGAGAATGTGTGCAAAATATCGTGTTCCAGCAATTTTTTCTCAATTTTTTCTGAAATATCAGGCGAAATGAAGAATTTTCGACAAATAAGACATTCCAGTTGTTTTTCTTACTTTTCACTAGTACAAACGGCCAGTATCGAGAATATTTGAAAAATTTCGTGTTCCAGCAGTTTTTTCTCAATTTACTCTGAAATATCAGGCGAAATGAAGAATTTTCGACAAATAAGACGTTCCAATGGTTTTACTTACATTTCACTGGTACAAACGGCCAGTATCGAGAATATTTGATAAATCTCGTGTTCCTGCAGTTTTTTCTCAATTTACTCTGAAATATCAGGCGAAATGAAGAATTTTCGACAAATAAGACATTCCAGTTGTTTTTCTTACTTTTCACTAGTACAAACGGCCAGTATCGAGAATATTTGAAAAATCTCGTGTTCCAGCAGTTTTTTCTCAATTTCCTCTGAAATATCAGGCGAAATGAAGAATCTTGGAAAAATAAAGCGTTCCAATGGTTTTACTTACATTTCACTGGAACAAACGGCTAGTATCGAGATTGTTTGAAAAATCTCGAGTTCCTGCAGTTTTTTCTCAATTTACTCTAAAATATCAGGCGAAATGAAGAATTTTCGACAAATAAGACATTCCAGTTGTTTTTCTTACTCTTCACTAGTACAAACGGCCAGTATCGAGAATATTTGAAAAATCTCGTGTTCCAGCAGTTTTTTTTCAATTTCCTCTGAAATGTCAGGCTAAATGAAGAATCTTGGAAAAATAAGGCGTTCCAATGGTTTTACTTACATTTCACTGGTACAAACGGCCAGTATCGAGAATATTTGAAAAATCTCGTGTTCCAGCAGTTTTTTCTCAATTTCCTCTGAAATATCAGGCGAAATGAAGAATCTTGGAAAAATAAAGCGTTCCAATGGTTTTACTTACTTTTCACTGGTACAAACGACCAGTATCGAGAATGTTTGATAAATATCGTGTTCCAGCAGTTTTTTTTCAATTTCCTCTGAAATATCAGGCGAAATGAAGAATTTTCGACAAATAAGACGTTCCAGTGGTTTTACTTACATTTCACTGGTACAAACGGCCAGTATCGAGAAAATTTGAAAAATCTCGTGTTCCAGCAGTGTTTTCTCAATTTCCTCTGAAATATCAGGCGAAATGAAGAATCTTGGAAAAATAAAGCGTTCCAGTGGTTTTACTTACTTTTCACTGGTACAAACGGCTAGTATCGAGATTGTTTGAAAAATCTCGTGTTCCAGCAGTTTTTTCTCAATTTCCTCTGAAATTTCAGGCGAAATGAAGAATTTTCGACAAATAAGACGTTCCAGTGGTTTTACTTACATTTCACTGGTACAAACGGCTAGTATCGAGAATATTTGAAAAATCTCGTGTTCCAGCAGTGTTTTCTCAATTTCCTCTGAAATATCAGGCGAAATGAAGAATCTTGGAAAAATAAAGCGTTCCAGTGGTTTTACTTACTTTTTACTGGTACAAACGGCTAGTATCGAGAATGTTTGAAAAATATCGTGTGCCAGCAATTATTTTTGAATTTCCTCTGAAATTTCAGGCGAAATGAAGAATTTTCGACAAATAAGACGTTCCAGTGGATTTACTTACATTTCACTGGTACAAACGGCTAGTATCGAGAATATTTGATAAATCTCGTGTTCCTGCAAATTTTTCTCAATTTACTCTGAAATATCAGGCGAAATGAAGAATCTTGGAAAAATAAGGCGTTCCAATGGTTTTACTTACATTTCACTGGTACAAACGGCCAGTATCGAGAATATTTGAAAAATCTCGTGTTCCAGCAGTTTTTTCTCAATTTACTCTGAAATATCAGGCGAAATGAAGAATCTTGGAAAAATAAAGCGTTCCAATGGTTTTACTTACATTTCACTGGAACAAACGGCCAGTATCGAGAATATTTGATAAATCTCGTGTTCCTGCAGTTTTTTCTCAATTTACTCTGAAATATCAGGCGAAATGAAGAATTTTTGACAAATAAGACATTCCAGTTGTTTTTCTTACTTTTCACTAGTACAAACGGCCAGTATCGAGAATATTTGAAAAATCTCGTGTTCCAGCAGTTTTTTTTCAATTTCCTCTGAAATATCAGGCGAAATGAAGAATCTTGGAAAAATAAAGCGTTCCAGTGGTTTTACTTACATTTCACTGGTACAAACGGCTAGTATCGAGATTGTTTGAAAAATCTCGTGTTCCAGCAGTTTTTTCTCAATTTCCTCTGAAATTTCAGGCGAAATGAAGAATTTTCGACAAATAAGACGTTCCAGTGGTTTTACTTACATTTCACTGGTACAAACGGCTAGTATCGAGAATATGTGAAAAATCTCGTGTTCCAGCAGTGTTTTCTCAATTTCCTCTGAAATATCAGGCGAAATGAAGAATCTTGGAAAAATAAAGCGTTCCAGTGGTTTTACTTACTTTTCACTGGTACAAACGGCTAGTATCGAGAATGTTTGAAAAATATCGTGTGCCAGCAATTATTTTTGAATTTCCTCTGAAATTTCAGGCGAAATGAAGAATTTTCGACAAATAAGACTTTCCAGTGGTTTTACTTACATTTCACTGGTACAAACGGCTAGTATCGAGAATATTTGATAAATCTCGTGTTCCTGCAGTTTTTTCTCAATTTACTCTGAAATATCAGGCGAAATGAAGAATCTTGGAAAAATAAAGCGTTCCAGTGGTTTTACTTACTTTTCACTGGTACAAACGGCTAGTATCGAGAATGTTTGAAAAATATCGTGTGCCAGCAATTATTTTTGAATTTCCTCTGAAATTTCAGGCGAAATGAAGAATTTTCGACAAATAAGACTTTCCAGTGGTTTTACTTACATTTCACTGGTACAAACGGCTAGTATCGAGAATATTTGAAAAATCTCGTGTGCCAGCAATTATTTTTGAATTTCCTCTGAAATTTCAGGCGAAATGAAGAATTTTCGACAAATAAGACGTTCCAGTGGTTTTACTTACATTTCACTGGTACAAACGGCTAGTATCGAGAATATTTGAAAAATCTCGTGTTCCAGCAGTGTTTTCTCAATTTCCTCTGAAATATCAGGCGAAATGAAGAATCTTGGAAAAATAAGGCGTTCCAATGGTTTTACTTACATTTCACTGGTACAAACGGCCAGTATCGAGAATATTTGAAAAATCTCGTGTTCCAGCAGTTTTTTCTCAATTTACTCTGAAATATCAGGCGAAATGAAGAATCTTGGAAAAATAAGGCGTTCCAATGGTTTTACTTACATTTCACTGGTACAAACGGCCAGTATCGAGAATATTTGAAAAATCTCGTGTTCCAGCAGTTTTTTCTCAATTTACTCTGAAATATCAGGCGAAATGAAGAATCTTGGAAAAATAAGGCGTTCCAATGGTTTTACTTACATTTCACTGGTACAAACGGCCAGTATCGAGAATATTTGAAAAATCTCGTGTTCCAGCAGTTTTTTCTCAATTTCCTCTGAAATATCAGGCGAAATGAAGAATCTTGGAAAAATAAAGCGTTCCAATGGTTTTACTTACATTTCACTGGAACAAACGGCCAGTATCGAGAATATTTGAAAAATCTCGTGTTCCAGCAGTTTTTTCTCAATTTACTCTGAAATATCAGGCGAAATGAAGAATCTTGGAAAAATAAAGCGTTCCAATGGTTTTACTTACATTTCACTGGAACAAACGGCCAGTATCGAGAATATTTGAAAAATCTCGTGTTCCAGCAGTTTTTTCTCAATTTCCTCTGAAATATCAGGCGAAATGAAGAATCTTGGAAAAATAAAGCGTTCCAATGGTTTTACTTACATTTCACTGGAACAAACGGCCAGTATCGAGAATATTTGATAAATCTCGTGTTCCAGCAGTTTTTTCTCAATTTACTCTGAAATATCAGGCGAAATGAAGAATCTTGGAAAAATAAGGCGTTCCAATGGTTTTACTTACATTTCACTGGTACAAACGGCCAGTATCGAGAATATTTGAAAAATCTCGTGTTCCAGCAGTTTTTTCTCAATTTACTCTGAAATATCAGGCGAAATGAAGAATCTTGGAAAAATAAAGCGTTCCAGTGGTTTTACTTACTTTTCACTGGTACAAACGGCTATTATCGAGAATGTTTGAAAAATATCGTGTGCCAGCAATTATTTTTAATTTCCTCTGAAATTTCAGGCGAAATGAAGAATTTTCGACAAATAAGACGTTCCAGTGGTTTTACTTACATTTCACTGGTACAAACGGCTAGTATCGAGAATATTTGAAAAATCTCGTGTTCCAGCAGTTTTTTCTCAATTTACTCTGAAATATCAGGCGAAATGAAGAATCTTGGAAAAATAAGGCGTTCCAATGGTTTTACTTACATTTCACTGGTACAAACGGCCAGTATCGAGAATATTTGAAAAATCTCGTGTTCCAGCAGTTTTTTCTCAATTTCCTCTGAAATATCAGGCGAAATGAAGAATCTTGGAAAAATAAAGCGTTCCAATGGTTTTACTTACATTTCACTGGAACAAACGGCCAGTATCGAGAATATTTGATAAATCTCGTGTTCCTGCAGTTTTTTCTCAATTTACTCTGAAATATCAGGCGAAATGAAGAATTTTCGACAAATAAGACATTCCAGTTGTATTTCTTACTTTTCACTAGTACAAACGGCCAGTATCGAGAATATTTGAAAAATCTCGTGTTCCAGCAGTTTTTTTTCAATTTCCTCTGAAATATCAGGCGAAATGAAGAATCTTGGAAAAATAAGGCGTTCCAATGGTTTTACTTACATTTCACTGGTACAAACGGCCAGTATCGAGAATATTTGAAAAATCTCGTGTTCCAGCAGTTTTTTCTCAATTTCCTCTGAAATATCAGGCGAAATGAAGAATCTTGGAAAAATAAAGCGTTCCAATGGTTTTACTTACTTTTCACTGGTACAAACGACCAGTATCGAGAATGTTTGATAAATGTCGTGTTCCAGCAGTTTTTTTTCAATTTCCTCTGAAATATCAGGCGAAATGAAGAATTTTCGACAAATAAGACGTTCCAGTGGTTTTACTTACATTTCACTGGTACAAACGGCCAGTATCGAGAAAATTTGAAAAATCTCGTGTTCCAGCAGTGTTTTCTCAATTTCCTCTGAAATATCAGGCGAAATGAAGAATCTTGGAAAAATAAAGCGTTCCAGTGGTTTTACTTACTTTTCACTGGTACAAACGGCTAGTATCGAGATTGTTTGAAAAATCTCGTGTTCCAGCAGTTTTTTCTCAATTTCCTCTGAAATTTCAGGCGAAATGAAGAATCTTGGAAAAATAAAGCGTTCCAGTGGTTTTACTTACTTTTCACTGGTACAAACGGCTAGTATCGAGAATGTTTGAAAAATATCGTGTGCCAGCAATTATTTTTGAATTTCCTCTGAAATTTCAGGCGAAATGAAGAATTTTCGACAAATAAGACGTTCCAGTGGATTTACTTACATTTCACTGGTACAAACGGCTAGTATCGAGAATATTTGAAAAATCTCGTGTTCCAGCAGTTTTTTCTCAATTTACTCTGAAATATCAGGCGAAATGAAGAATCTTGGAAAAATAAGGCGTTCCAATGGTTTTACTTACATTTCACTGGAACAAACGGCCAGTATCGGAAATATTTGATAAATCTCGTGTTCCTGCAGTTTTTTCTCAATTTCCTCTGAAATTTCAGGCGAAATGAAGAATTTTCGACAAATAAGACGTTCCAGTGGTTTTACTTACATTTCACTGGTACAAACGGCTAGTATCGAGAATATTTGAAAAATCTCGTGTTCCAGCAGTTTTTTCTCAATTTACTCTGAAATATCAGGCGAAATGAAGAATCTTGGAAAAATAAAGCGTTCCAGTGGTTTTACTTACTTTTCACTGGCACAAACGGCTAGTATCGAGAATGTTTGAAAAATATCGTGTTCCAGCAGTTTTTTCTCAATTTACTCTGAAATATCAGGCGAAATGAAGAATCTTGGAAAAATAAGGCGTTCCAATGGTTTTACTTACATTTCACTGGTACAAACGGCCAGTATCGAGAATATTTGAAAAATCTCGTGTTCCAGCAGTTTTTTCTCAATTTACTCTGAAATATCAGGCGAAATGAAGAATTTTCGACAAATAAGACATTCCAGTTGTTTTTCTTACTTTTCACTAGTACAAACGGCCAGTATCGAGAATATTTGAAAAATCTCGTGTTCCAGCAGTTTTTTTTTCAATTTCCTCTGAAATATCAGGCGAAATGAAGAATCTTGGAAAAATAAGGCGTTCCAATGGTTTTACTTACATTTCACTGGTACAAACGGCCAGTATCGTGAATATTTGAAAAATCTCGTGTTCCAGCAGTTTTTTTCTCAATTTACTCTGAAATATCAGGCGAAATGAAGAATTTATGACAAATAAGACATTCCAGTTGTTTTTCTTACTTTTCACTAGTACAAACGGCCAGTATCGAGAATATTTGAAAAATCTCGTGTTCCAGCAGTTTTTTTTCAATTTCCTCTGAAATATCAGACGAAATGAAGAATCTTGGAAAAATAAAGCGTTCCAGTGGTTTTACTTACTTTTCACTGGTACAAACGGCTAGTATCGAGATTGTTTGAAAAATCTCGTGTTCCAGCAGTTTTTTCTCAATTTCCTCTGAAATTTCAGGCGAAATGAAGAATTTTCGACAAATAAGACGTTCCAATGGTTTTACTTACATTTCACTGGTACAAACGGCCAGTATCGAGAATATTTGATAAATCTCGTGTTCCAGCAGTTTTTTTTCAATTTACTCTGAAATATCAGGCGAAATGAAGAATTTTCGACAAATAAGACATTCCAGTTGTTTTTCTTACTTTTCACTAGTACAAACGGCCAGTATCGAGAATATTTGAAAAATCTCGTGTTCCAGCAGTTTTTTTTCAATTTCCTCTGAAATATCAGGCGAAATGAAGAATCTTGGAAAAATAAGGCGTTCCAATGGTTTTACTTACATTTCACTGGTACAAACGGCCAGTATCGAGAATATTTGAAAAATCTCGTGTTCCAGCAGTTTTTTCTCAATTTCCTCTGAAATATCAGGCGAAATGAAGAAT